>CAVNYN010275109.1:0-15126 GCA_963692815.1 Nyctanthes arbor-tristis
GGGGGGGGGGAACCATCTCATTATCATCACGACAGGTAACATAAGCTAGATAAGTTGAATGTCTTAACAAAAGAAGCACGCATAACTTATTGAGCAGGATGATGAAGCTGCAGCTTTTGTCCAGAAATCAAGTTCAGAAGATGAAGAGATGCCTACAAGACCCAGTAGGTTCATAACCACTAAATAATTTACATTCTTAATGCATATTTTGACCAGCTGTGAAACACAATCATTAAGTAGGTTAAAGTTTGACTAGGTGTACGAGTAATACAACTGAATTTATGTATTTGTGCTCTTTTTGAGAAACATTACCTCTATTCCTCTTATTAAGCATACAGGAAAAGATGTCCTCAACAACAACATGACTCCTTTTCCTCCGCTCAGGAGCATATTCCACCAAATAGAGAGCATCTTTAAATTCAAAGAGTGAAATCCTTTAGACAGCCCACTATTTTTAGCTCTTCTTTTACCCACCCGCGCATGCACACCCAAAAAAAATTAAATAAATTAAATCATGTTCTCCTTTTTTATTAATAGTAATATTTTAAAATGTCAATGACCAAAAGAATCAAGCATGACATAATCCAAGAATGAGTGTTGAAACATGTATCACTCTCCAAATTGGGAGAGCCAATCCCACTCTCTAAATTAAAATGTTAAAATCAGAGAGCCTATTATATTTTTAGGACTTAGCTCTTTAAATCACAGAGCATTTCAAGTTTAAAGAGCCTGTTCGAGGCATTTCAAGTTTAAAGAGCCTGTTCGAGTTAGCTCGTTAAATCACAGAGAATTTCAAGTTTAAAGAGCCTGTTCGAGATGCTCTAACCATCAAAATACCTGTACTCTTCATTTCTCCAGGAATAATCTTCATTTTCTAGGATAAACTCTCATTTCATCATCCATTGAGCGTCCTCAATGTGATTGCATCATTTGTAAAGATTTTATTCCTTTAACAGCCCATAACTTGGTACCTAAAATATAGCAGGTCTCACAGACAGTCCTACTGACTTTTGAGCTTGTTTTGATTATATAGGCATGCCCTGTGCCAGAAAATTCCTGTAGAACCTCTCCCTTTTATCCAACATGCTTTATAGTGTACATCAAATTCTCTTTAGTTCCTCCTCCCTAGAAAATACCGAAATCTAAATAACTAGTAACGTCAATATTGTCCTTATTTCTAATATCACTAAAAAGGCATCACAATTACATTTTTCCCAAAAGGGAGCCAGCTGAATGCTGGTGCTGACTCATAAAAATATTGTTCAGCCTCAAGAGGCCATGGCCTTCTCAGCCACTTACTGACCCAGTCCAAATAATTGGAATTCCATGTACTGTCTTGATGCTATTCAATGTAGGGCTTGTGGTATGTGGCTATTTAGAATTTTTGTTGTAGGGATTTTTTTTTCCTTTTTCCCCTCCAAATGTGCGGTAGTTAAGTGAGGAGAGATTATGGGAAAATGTAAAGAATATTTATTAATAAAGACTATGTGGTTGGTGTAAGTTTGACTTGTTGAAACAAAAAAAAAATTAAGTGAAAAATAGCTACAAAGAACGGGCTAATAAAACACTTAAACTCCAAGTACGCACAGGAAGATCTAGCTTATTATTTATTTCTTTATGTTTTCAACAAATAACAAACACCAAGGAACCTAATTTGAGGCATATTTTGGATTTGCCCTTATGAAGTTAATGATTAAAGAGAAAAAGATAACACCTAAAGCAATAGAAAAATAGTGAATACACTCCACCATTCCATCTTACATACCCTTAATTATATATTTTTATCTCACAGAATTCTTTGCCCTAGCACCCAGCAAAGCACTTCACTTTCTCTCTAGTATCCAGCTTAACTTCCATAGGAATCTGTAATGGATTTTCTAAATCAAATCCATATGCAAAAATGATATTAATGCACTGTAGGCCAATGTACATAGAACACATATAAGACTCAGCTGTTAAATTACAAATTGAAAATGATTGCCACCAAAAATGAGATTCAGAGGAAATTACTAGTAGCTGCTTATTCTTGCCACCAAAAATGAGATTCAGAGGAAATTACTAGTAGCTGCTTATTCTTATCCAAATCAAAAACCTAAATCTGCGTTTATTTACTAAACAATGAGTTGGTGGATTGTTCATCAAATGCATAACACTTCTTATGATTTAGTAAAGTACATGTGCAACAATTGTGTAGCTCTACACGATCCATTTTCTTACAAAGACATCAACCGCCAACCATATAGGAGAAAAATAGAGATAGCATTACAACATCTCCAAAGCAACACTGTATAGCACTATAACATCTCCAAAGCAACACTGTACATTGTGCACATGCACCAAGAAAATAAACCTCACAATAAAAAACATTTCTAATGCACAATTTGCATTGGCGTAGATGTGACACACTATTCTTAAATTCTTAGAGGGAGGGAGGGGGAGAGAGAGAGGAAAAGGTGGTAAAGGGACGGAATCAAAAATATTATGCCCTCTGTCCCGCAAAAATAGTCCCTTTCTTTTTTCACAAAGTTTAAGTAAATTCAACTAATGTTGTTGGAAAAGTAATAGTTAAGGACAATTTTCCTCATATACCCTTTCTTTTATTTATATTCTACTTCAATTCATTTTATTTGCCAATAAAAATGCATGGTAAATAAAAGCATAAAAGAAAACTAAGAAATTAACTAACGAAAGTAAATTATAACTTAGGATGGAAGAAAAATGAATAATGAACTATCTTTGCATGATGGAGGAAGTATTAAAACACTAATTAGAAAGTGTCAAGGATACCTTCCAAAGGTAGAAGATGTCCTAGACACCTTCTTCCATATATAAGCATTTTTTTTACCATATGTCAAGAAATTTCCTATGAAGATTGCCGCATTAGAGATGCTTTAAGATTCAATAACAATAAATTTGTTGCCCTTAAAATGATATATACGCACATAAACATAACAATAGTACTCTTTCCATCCTGAAGGATTAACTTCTCTACTTTGATGATACACTCAAGATTTTTCAAGGCTGTGGTTTTTATTAGTTCAATCAACCTCCTAATTGTAACTTTTCAATCGTCATATCTGTGAGAAGTTTCTCGTTCTAATTGTCATGAGCTAAAATGCATACAGCAGATTGTTTCTAGCTACGTTGCGTAAATTTTTTCATCACTCCATTACATTATTTCCTGTATCTACTAGAAAAACCCAAAGAAACTAGAGACTAAACAATAAAAAATTGGCCTAGATGGAGCTTTACATTCTAACACACAGCTATATTATCTTCCTTCCACAGATAGGTTCCTCATTTCCTTTTTTTCTCTTTAACACATTTTCTGCGCAAAATGAAGAAAATTCTCTTGTTGGATTATCAAAGCACAACAAGATTTAAGAGACAAAACCATCAAAGCGAACATGGATCATAGATTACTAGGAAAAAAATGCAACGATAATTAAAGACAACTTCAGTTGGTTCAGTTTTGAAATTAGAGATTGAGCTTGCTGGATGCTTAACTACTACAAACCAACTAAAGTAATCTGATTCATAAGGAAAAGAACTAAGAGATAAGAATACTCCAAACACCGTTGGAGCCAAGATGTTTAAGCAAAATCTTGGAAAAACTTAAGAGAATACTTGAATAAGACTTGATAATTTTAATATTCAGGAAATAGGATGCCTACAACAACTGATTTTGGACTCTATTTATACTACTAAGGCATTGATTGCTAATACAATGAATGAAATGAAACTTACTATAAGAATTAACTCACTCTTAATTGCATAATTAAGTGACTTGCAACTGTAAAATTAATTTGATTCAATTCCCTAATTAAGTGACCCATAACTGTAGATTTAATTTGCATCAATTCCCCTCCCTTGGGAGAAACTAGCCCTCGAGTTTAGCATCATGACCATCTTTGTCTTTACTATGGTATTCATAAAGATTTTACAAGATTAAAGCCATAGTTGCAAGGTGCAAACTAATTAGCACAATAATCGGGAAATATGCTTAACTTGGGAGCAAAAGAATATTTCTTCCATAACCAACAATCATGCCAAGAAAAGATTTGTTCCAAACCCCTCTTCAATGCAGTCTCTCTCCATAACCTTGTCATGGATTCCATGTTGACCAAATCCATTGATGAACTTTATTTGATTAAACAACTTCATCCTGAAATCTCACTAGGAAGTGTATTGTTAATGATGAAGGTATTTTGATCAACTCTTGTATGTACCAGTCTACTAAATAAGTTCCTGGTCATGTCATATACCACAAAGTTGTCATCCCGCTCATCAAAACTGATTTGAGATTCCTTCAAGTTAGCATCCATAGTTAACAAGAATAACTCTTCGTCTATTCCAGAATTATTCGCATCAACAGCTACACTCCATCGATATCAGACAGTACGAGGTTGACTGAGAGCTTGTTTTTCATTCACCAAGTAATCTGGGCAGCTCAAGTTAATGTCTTCTTTTCAACAAATACCTTCTCTTTTTGTTCTCCTCCTCTTTCTTCAAAATACTCTTCTTCCTATTTGCTTCATCCGCTTCATCATTAGACGGCTTTCCATCTACTATAATATTATTTACAACGGGATCTGGGTGAAGGGGACAGATTTATGAGCAGAATTGAGTGAAATAGAGTCAAGGGAATTTGAACTATTTTTGGCAGAAATTTGGATGGGATGTGGTCTTAATTTTTCTAGCCATATGAGATTCAACATCCAGTGCTAAGTTAGTAGCCCCATTCATTGTCCAGACATTTTTAAACTCAAGCCTCTCTCGGATTGCTACATTCAACCAACATATATACCTTGAGACTAGTTCGTCAGATTCACAAATATTGTTTTCAACACACAAGTAACAAAATTCCTTTGTATACTCTTCAACACTTCAACTTAGTTGCTTGCAATTTACATTGTTTGAAAGTAAGTTACCCCTCAATAATCGCTTCAGTTTCGGCCAAGTACGAACAGGTTCTCAACCTTCCAATCGACGATAGTGTTGCACTTGCGCCACCAATGCGCAGCGGTACCACCACATTGTCTACGGCATTTGACTCTTTTTCCTTATGGAATATCCAAATCCTCAAAGAAATTCTCATTTGTTTGCTATCAACAATATCCAAGTGCCCATCAAAATTTGTTATCTGTGCTTTTCTCTTTTGACGCAAGGCATTGAGTTCACTGATGCCTAACAAACCAGCATGTTCTAATCTAGTACATAGTTGGGTTATCTGTTGTCGGAGGTTCTGAAATTCCTCTCTAGAAAATCCTTCTACAGCTCGATGCTCAGCTTGTCTAGCAATTAATTAGTTATAGTACCAAGTATTCGCAAGCTCTGATACCACTTAAAGCAATCTGATTCTTAAGGAAAAGAACCAGGAGATATGAATATTACAAACACCGTTGGAGCCAAGAATTTTAAGGAAAATCTGGAAAAACTTAAGAAAATACTTGAATAAGACTTAAGAAAATACTTGAATAAGACTTCATAATTTTAAAATTCAGGAAATAGGTTGCCTACAAGTGTTGATTTTGGACTCTATTTATACTACTAAGGCATTGAATGCATATGACTCAATAATTACTAATACAATGAATGAAAATGAAACTTATTCGAAGAATTAACTCACTCTTAATTGCATAATAAAGTGACATGTAACTGTAATATTAATTTGCATCAATTCCCTAATTAAGTGACTCATAACTGTAGATTTAATTTGCATCACAACCCAACCATAACTGAACCAATTTGGTGCAAAGGAAACCCCAAAAATTATTCAATTCTCAATCCATAAAATTAGTTTGAATATAATTCCAATTAAACTAAATTATAATTAGAGTAAAATTAGGATTACCAAGGATTTTATTTCCTATTAGTATTTAGAATTAGGATTAGGGAAGATTTTATTTCCTTGTTATTTTCTTTTTCTAGTTAGGTTTTCCTTATTATTTTCTATCCTTACATGGATTTCTACATTACTTAAAGGATTTTACTCTTCCACTTAATTCAAAGAAGCTAATTTAAACTAACTTGGTATTAGAGCTTTGATTCTCAAAGGATCTCTGAAATTAAGATTTCAATTTTTCCTTAATATTCAAAAATTTTAAATTTAATTTTTCAATCTCCCAAACTTTTTTTATGCTTAACTTCAAGAATCTAAAACCCTTATTTCAATTTTTCCCTAATTCAAAAATCTTAAATTTAATTTTTCAATCTCTCAAACTGTTTATGCTTAACTTCAAGAATCTAAAACCCCTACTCTGACCCACAATTAAGGCAATACCCCCCTCCAAAACCTTCAAAAACTACCCGCCAAGTCGCAAGGGCATTCTTAGCAAAGACTAAATCGCGCAACCATTTGTTGTTGAAACCATCACTCTCTTGAAATCGCAAAGACATTACCTTTTAAGCTTCAAAGACTTCTTCCAACCTTGTCAAAAACCAAGTAGTACTCCAACAAACTTCGAAGAGTTGTTCTAGCAAGCCCTCAGGAGGTGTTGTCTAGATTAGAATTTGTTAGGTGCGTGCAAATTTGAGATGAATGGTCGTTTTAAATACGCTTTCAAGTGTCAAGTTATTACAAGTCAATCCTTCATCTTTTTTATTGTGCAAACTGGTTGGTAACGCTTTAGAATATTATACTAGTATACCGCTTCTATATGGTGAAATCCAACTATAGCCCATGTTAGCATACTAATTTTTTCTCCTACTTTTTTAATATGAATTCGGTCAAACCAATCACATTCACAAATCTTATAAGACCCACATCCACCATTCAGCTAGTCTGTGGCTTGGGCTTCTTTGGACCTGAGTAATAAAAGCTCAGGTTTATTGAGCTTGACCTGAGCTTTTGCTAGGGCTCGGGCGAGCCCTGCTAGCCTTATTTTTTTTCTTTTCAAAAGAAAATAAAAAAAAATGGAAGAGGCCAGCTTGGCAAGGGCCTTGCCCTAATTTTGGGGCTCTGGTCAGACTCTTTTCAGGCGAACCTCAGGCTGCCCGAGTCGGCCAACTCGTTTCCCACTCATAAATAGAAGAAAATGATAGGAAAGACTGATTTCTTTTTTTCTTTTTTTACGCAGATATTCAGACAACAATCTGTACTTTTTTTTAGTTGTAGAGGATAAAATCTCCCATACAAGGGGAGATTACAATTTTGTAGCTGCTGACTTGTGCAAACTTGGCCCTGAGGTTTCAAAAGTTGGATTAAATCTATGAATTTAGGGAGAAATTAATCAAATTTCCCAAATATTCAAAATTATGCAAATTGGTACATATTTTTGCAATTATCTCCTTTTGTATTGAAATTCTCAAGTCACTCATTTTTTGGTTGCTCAATATTCAATTCTTAACCTTTTTTCTGGTGATTCTTTCACAAAATGGCTTGTTAGTGTTTTGAAGAAATATTCAAAATCTAATATGGATGACACAGCAGTTTGTAGTTCTAACAAGACAAATGTGCCTTCTTTGTTAACTATTACAACTCTAGCTCAATTGCTCATATCAAATTGGATGGGACCAATTACCATGTCTAATCAAATGTTCTTGAGACGCATGTTGCAGGTTGGAAGGAAAAAGGTTATATTAAAAGGAATAGGAGCATACTTAGAGTGATCCATTTTATGATAAATAGGAAGTTGAAGACGCTCTGGTTAAATCTTAGCTCATTAATTCCACTAGTGACAGTTTGGTGTCACACTTTGTTTAATGCGGCATGGCTAAGTAAGTATTGCATGTTTTATGAGGAGTTATCTTAATATTTCTAATTCTAAGCATGTCTATAAACTAAAGATGAAATCTTTTCAATTTTGTCACAATGGTCGAACTCTTGCATAGGAAAACACAAGTTAAACTAAATACTTATTTACTGAACTTGATTATCAAAGAACCAACAATATAACATGCGCTAGTAAAGGAAGTGTACTACTGAAGATTAGATCTTATGTTCGTTGCAAAGTTTGATCACAATTTGGATCAAATTAATAGTCGTGTTATGGTAACTACTCTTCCTTCTTTAGAAGAATTGTATTCGATGGTTTGTCCAGAGTGCAAAGGCAAGCTATTACGGGGACAAAAATTCAAAGTTCTCCTCTTTGGCCGTCCAAAAGAATCACTATCAGTCAGCTAACTTGGGTACCTCTTCTGTACTCACTGCCACACCTCTTCATGTGCAATCAGTGACGTTGGAAACTAAATGGTTATCCAGAGAAGTACAAACTTAAGCAAGCCGTAGAGCATAAAAAAGTTTCCTCAAACTACCACTACTGGTGACACTGCTCATTGTGCTGCAAATGTTACTCAAACTACCCTCATGGATAATCTAATCAGTATGGGTATAGAACATTATAGAAAGGGAAAGGTCTTCATTACCATTCAAGTTGAGCATGTATCAAGAGAGAAGTGGGAATATTGTTCCAATTAAATTAAATTAAATTAGAATTAGAGTTAAATTACGATTAGTAAAAGATTTTATTTCCTCTTGTTATTTTCCTTTTCTATTTACATTTTCCTTATTGCTTTTCCTTCATTAGGTAAATTTATATGCTATTTAGAGGGCTCAACCCTTTTCATTAATTCAAGAAAGCTAATATATTTTGACTAACTTTACCGTTTATCTTTAACAATGGCATCAGAGCCAGACCAACAAGAAGGCTTCAGCTCAGAACCAACAGGGAAAGAAACTGCTCAAGGAGGTCACAACACAAAGCTACTCCCGGAGATAGGAAAGTGTGAGTAGAAGAATACACACTAGCAAATCTACATCAAGGACACCATCCAAATTGCAGCAACAGCGCAGGTCATTTTCTCCAAAGCTTATTGTGTTTTTCTCTACCTTAACATTTTTTTTGCATTTATATTGAATTTAATTAGTTCTGCAGGGCATCTTCTCCAAATCTTACTATGTTTATCTTCCTTAATTTTTTGCGTTTGCTTTAAATTTTATGTCTGAATGCCTTAAGCCCAAAGCAAACCAATTCAACCCTATTTGGTTCTGAGGGTGCAGCAGAAATGCTATGAATTTCATTAGACCACACACATTAAGAAGAAAGGATTGCCATTAGCAAATGGAAAACTAAAATTTGTCACAATGTTCTTAATGCTAATACCTGATTCTTATCCATAGACTTTCTTGGTGCTGCAGTGAAGGAGGAAAAAAGGATTGGTGTTGGGGGGGTTGGGGGGGATTCCTTTAAGTACTTTCTCACACCTATGTAGTCCTTCTACATTATCTTTACTCTTTGAAGTGAATAATATTTTCAAAAAGAGTAATGCCACTTATCTGGATCATAGATGCATCTCCAACTTATTTGGAAATTCATCGTTGGAAAATGATGATATCTCTATTTACACACATACACTTGCATCTCTAAACTTGCCAGTAAATGGATGCCAGCTGAGATAAATAGCATCATTCTTTTGAAAACATAAACAAGTACAGAATTAGAGGACAACAAAATCATTGATTCAGGAGCATAAATAAACTGGTTGTTTTAACTTGCACGCCATTCATGCATTTTAACATGGTGAATTTATTGAATTTTTTTGAGAGACTTTCCAATTTCTCATTATGGAACTGAATCTGAGTAAGTGTACATAACCTGCAAATTTTTCACTCCATAATAAATAGTACAACAAAGAAAAAAATCAAACAAATAGACTCAAAAACACTAAATTCTAAATTCTATTAACCAACATAAGGCGACATTAGTTGCTTCATCAGCTAATTATTGTGGCACAACCATCAAATAAAAATTGAGTGCGGAAGAAAAAGAAGGAACCATGAAAAATAGAACCATATGAAGTCATTAAAAGACTGAGACTTTTTTAACTTTTTGACAAGGTTATTCAAAAAGAATGGTATAAGAAGTTATGAATTCGAGGTCCGAAGCACACATACAACATTCTTTAACATTTGCCTTTCTGATTATCCATCATTATCGACTAAATTTACTCGAATAATATATTCATAAAACTAACTATAATCATGGTCATTTTGATTAGTTTCAAGTATATAATTTCCATGTGCAAATCAAGAGCTTCAACATAATAAATTCCACCATAAGCCTAAAATTTCATAATCAAAACAACAGCATTAGAAATTTGAGTAAAAGAATTACCTTGTTAAGATCAATAGCCTAGAAATTTCATCGGCCTGAGCATTATCTTGTATGCACCTTTGGAGTTGGAAAAGGTACATCAGATTGGTAAAGGAAAAAATAATCATAAATATCAACTTTCACTTTCTAAATATCATCTTTACATCACAAATGACGAAACCCCAATCCTTGCAAAACAAACCAAAACAAGAAGTTAGGGATTCTAATGTTGCCGATGTCAGAAACATACTCGGTTTGGCAACCATTTATAGATGTTGGTTTATAAATGGATTTAAATTTCAAATTTTGTACAGTTGGCATCATCTAATAATGCCATGAGGAGTTAATGATTAAAATGATGTGAAGGCTTACATCACATAAAAATGTGGCTTGATAGTGTGTTGACATACGTCCAAAATTTGAAATTCAAATCCATTTATAAAGGGATGGAGAAGGGAGGGCACAGTGAGAAACATATACTAATTTGATTTATAACAAGATTCGCACTTAATTTGAATACCATTTGCACTTAATTCCACAAGATTTTCACTTAGCCTATAAACAACATTTGCACATAATTTGAACAATCTAACAATTTTAAAACTAATAGCAGTATGCATGTATCACCAGGTAAAAAAAACAAATACATGTTACCTTCAAAAGAAAAATAGAGAAAAAGGCAAAAATTCTATTTTCTCAGTGTTCAAACGAAATGCCAGCATGAAGAGACTATTTACAGTTTATCATCTCAAAAGAAAGAGAAGAAGCAAATAAAATAAGTTACATTAAAACAGGCCAATATATACACTAAAAACGGAAAATGTGCATAATATAAATTCTTTCTGGGGAAAAATCTATGAAGAACAATATCCCAGGTGCCTATAAGGGGACTAACTAGCAAAAAAAGAATTAGCAACTTGTAAAAATTGAAACGGGAGCAAGTACTTACCAGCATTTAATACAGTGATTTTGGCTGGGTGAGGGAGAGAGAGTGGAGAGGAAATTGGGCAAGAGGCAAGTAGTTAAAGTGCAAAAATTTTCAGAGAAAAGGGAGGGAGGGTGGGGGGACAAATCCGCGCCTGTCGCAAATTCAGAAAATTGGTTTTTAGATTATTTATTGCAAGAGACAGTAGTATCTCATGTTAAAAGCAACATCTGGAAGAATGAACAATTGCGATTTCGGCCCGGAGATTTTTAGGGTTTTTAGCAACTTGAGATTTCATCTTTGTTTCGTTGCATCAAAGGTCCTTTTAGACACAGATCATCTTTTTAGAGTCAAAAATTTATTACTAATTGCGACTATACTTTTGTTTTTTACACTATTTTGTTTTTTAACGCTATTTCTTTTGAGTTATTATGTATTTATTTTATAGTAATATAAAAACTTTACATAATTCTTTACACAATTATAGTTAACTAGTAGAATATTATTTTCTCTCACATCACATTACTTTGAAATCACATCACCATCTATTGATATCTATAGACTGCATAAAATTTCGTAAAGTTTTTATGTAGAAGCTGAATAATTAATTATTTTTGTGTATGTAGAGGAAAAAACCTTCATTTTATCACTTATAGATAATAAAATTATTATCTCAATTTAATTGTAATTATATGATGTAATGTCGAAATTCAAATGGTATAGTGAGATGATCGTCATCAACTATCTCGATCTTAAAAAACATAGACGTACTATACCCAATATTTTATGCCGCACACCTCTACTCTATTTTGTATTTTATCATGTATTGACGCATTTAGATGTACCTAAACTCAAATGACTATCTTAATACTTTTTAAATTTTAAAACCATGTCAAAAGTGATTAATATGCAAGACTCGTGTAGTATAACAACACCCAAGTAGGTGGGTTTTTGCGGTTAGAAACTCACCAAAACCAACTACATGATGGTTTGGTCGGTTCTGTCAGTTTAAGAAACAAAAAATAAACGGTTCATGTCAAAGCTGTAAATAAAATTGACAAAACTGTGAAAACGGATCAAAAGTGACAAAATCGATAAAAAAAATGAAATCGAACCAATTACATCATAACAATATGTCATCTATCAATACCATCATCAGTGCCACTTACTAACAATCGATGGCCAGTAAGTGTTGGTCTGGTCGCAACACCACCACTTATTAACAAAATCCACTCTGAAAATTACCGGTAACTGAAACATGGTAACAAATTTTGATCACGGGGTAACAAATTCACCAAGTAACAAATTTAATTCAACAGTCCAAACTCCAAAGTGGGTGTTAACAATCTACCAACCTTTCCACCGCTGCCCGCGGCCTCACCTCTGTTATTCGAATTTCTGATTGTTAACACCAAAATCCACCAACAAAAATTCATGGTAACAAGTGGGTGGCATTCATATTACCAAATCAAGATTGATTAGCACCAAAATATCAAGAAAAAAAATTTAAAAAAAAAAATTCTTTCAGACTCGAGGGGGAGGTGTGGCCATGGAGTTGAGAACCAACAATCAAATCATACAAGTTGATTCACCAAATTCTCGGTGGTGGTATTCACCAAGCCGCAGAGCATATGGTGGCAAGTGGTGGCCAGCATTGGAGTCACGAGCGGTGGAATCTATGAAGACTAAAAAATCATCTACAAGGAGAAGATCAAAAGAATGGCATAGATGGTTTGTTGGAATTTTGTTAAAATCAAAACATGAGAAGGTGATTTGGCTTGTGAAAGTAGAAAACGAAATCGAAAACGAGAAAAAAAAAAGAAAAAATATATAGAGTTTTAACAATGCATACGGCCACACCAGTGTAGAGATACAGAAGGCAGAAGCCTTTTGAGTGTTTGCACAGAACAATTTTATGAGGCTGTACAGGCTTGCGAGGTAACAAACTGGTGCCTTCGGTTTTAGGCACCAATTCGGGTTTTGAAGCGTTTCTTCACTCAAAAATGATGTCTTTTCATTGAAAACTCTTGGATATCTATATATAGGAGATAGATTTAAAGTTTATAAACCATTCCAATATCCAAACTTTCGAATCAAAACAATGAAACTCAAATATTCAAAGCGTTCATCAAGTTCTTCAAGTTCTATACTTTTTGCTTGGTGTTGAACTTGCTAAATACTTGATTAATCCTCGAAACTTGTTGTCGGTGGATCCGGTAAGCAATCTCCAGGATGAGAAGGTGAAAATAATCGCTTTAGGACAGCGATTCCGATTCGTGTTCAAGCCTCTATTTCCGGGTAATTTCTTCCATCTTTATGATTATTCTGTTTTGACTATTCTTTCCTTCGTTGTGATTTCTTCTCTTTGTGTCATTTTCATTTTCAGATTCTGACTCTCCTGATTATTTTCCAACATGGTTGTGGCTGGTTTGGGAGCAAATGTCGGTGAAGAACGTAGCGGTGGAAGTGATGGCGGGTGGCTTGGTTGAGATGGGATGAAAGAGACGTAATTAGTAAATAAAGGTATTTTTGCAACTAAAGAAGGCAAATTTGCAATTAGTTTCATGAGAGATGTATAATTGAGATCACTGCTCAAAATAGATATGGATTCTCTAATTATCTCTAAACAACATTCAAATTTCAGTTAAGTTTACCATCGCGAGAGCAAGATTAATATAAAGGAAAAAAGTTTAGGTTATCCAAATAATCTGTTGGGGGAAAACTAAGGGGGAAACAATATTTTAGACACACGTGTCACAATTTAATTTGTTTAGATATAAATTTGGCTAATGGGTAAACGAGGGCTAAATTTAGCCCCTCATTTACCTATTTTCACCCCAAGGATAGGATTTAATTGCCCGAAAATGTTATACACTATTTGAGTTTATAGGGGAAAAAATCCAAATTTACGTTTTTTCCCTTACATTAATCATGCTCTAAGTGGGCTTATGAAATGGGCCTACGCTTTAACTTGGGAACTGCAGGGAAGAGGTGTTAGTATAGACTCGAAGCTAAGACTTTAACTGGTCTTGGTTTTATGAAGAAATGTTAGTATAGACTTAAAGCCAAGATGTTAGTATAGACTTGAAACCAAGTGATCTATCACCCTTGGTCTTGGTATTACGAAAAACTTAATTTAAAGTTTTAGGAATTAAATATAAAGCAAAAGTTTGAACTATGACAATCGTAACGGATTCACCTAATATGAGGTTGAGTCGGCAGTTTTGGTTGAATCACGGTCACGGATCAGTTTCCAAATGGTTCCTGGTTTTTTCGATCTAATCAATCAGTCTCATTTTCCCACCATACATCTGGTAAGATTATCCCGTCAGAAGCACACATATGATCCGTCTAACAATCTCTCAGCATATGTGCATCTAGTGGAAGATCATTTTTGCCAATCAACCGATCTGTCTAGTTTTTAGAACCTTGGACATTGGATCTTATACTCTCGTCCTTTGCACTATTTATTGGTTTTTGTTGAAAAATAGGTTTTTAGAACCAAAATAATATGCCAGCAACTCTAGTGCTCTAGAAACATTCAAGCGGGTTCTCACACCTTAGGTTTATATTTAATTCTCCTCTCTAACATTCCCTTTTATAATATTTAAAAAAAAAAAAAACCAACATAATTTCAAAAATTATTTTTTAATAGTATGATCAATGTGGACGTTTAATTTAATATATGATTAATAACAAATACCCACCGAAAGATAAGCGTGGTGGAATACACCTTTATTTATAATTAGGTAGACCCTAAAGGATTAATTTTAGAACCTAACACAGAGATCGATCCTAGAAGAAAAACAAATTTCCCTGACACAATATAAAGGACGGAGGTGATTCCTCTTGGGATTGAAAGGGGATATCCAACTAGGGCTAGTCACTTTCTGTAAAAATCAATCCAACCCACTTAATTTATTGGGTTTAATCTATTATTGGTTTCGGTTAGGGTCCGTTGAGTAAATTGATATAAAACCAATTCAACCAGATTTCTATGCAAACGCCCGTTCACCTTCGCTTCACTCTTGATTCACTTCTCTTGTACGTGCTCCAAATTCACTTCCCTTCCATCTAGACTCCCACTTCGCTTCTGATTTGAGAACT
>CAVNYN010275110.1:0-13398 GCA_963692815.1 Nyctanthes arbor-tristis
GCATGCTCGTGAACTTATTTATCTAAAAAAATTTTCCCCTCTACAAGTATAGAGAACACAAATACAATAGACAATTTCCTGCAGAACCCACAGAAGCAAATATGGAGAAAAAGAACTTGTAAGGCAAACTATGGTATCAAACAAGTTCTGTTGGTTCATAAAATTCTTCGAATTTCTCCCTAGGAAGTCTATACAAGTTCAGCAATTTGTTTCCCTTTTCCATTAAAGTTTGTAAAGAATTGAAAGCTAGAAATCCAAAACGTAGAGGCCTATATAAATCAAATTACAGAACCCAAAATCGAATCACAAATACAAATTATGCTCTCCGTAAAAAACCAAATTGGATTAGAGAACAAAGCATAGACAACTTGAAAAATTACCTCAATAGCTGTGCATGACGTGAGACGAAGAAAATGGAGGTGCGGGCAACATACACCAAATTGATAGAGATGCGCAGGTTAAAGGAGTGGTTCTCTTCTCCGCACGTGCATGGATGTAGCTTTGCGGTGTTCTCGGCGCTGACACTCCCTTTTTTCCGCTACCGGTTCTTTTTTTTTTTACAGTTTCCTTTTCTCTCTTCTTCTTCATTTAAAGTGGGCTGTTAGGTTTAGATTGGGCCAAATAACGGGTCATATGGACTGACTATTGTATTTGTAGGTTTATTTTAATTGGGTTGGGTTTAATTTAAGGGCAATGTACATAAATACAAACTCCTGCACCACTTGTTTGCACGAAACAGGCGACAAACGTGAAGTGGTGGAAATCAGGTGAGGCATTGTGATAAGTTCCTACAAATCAGGTGATATTAAAAAATTAAAAAAACATAAAAAGGTTATATATAAATATAATATTTATATATATAATATTAATATATATTATTATATGTATGTGTTGTATGTATGTATGTATATTGTTTGCATGAATGAATCGGAAACGAAAAGGAAACGAAATATATATATAAAGGCAAAGTACTCTCGATTGGGCAATGGAATGCAACGTTTGCCACGTGGAATCAAACATAGCCGGCTTCATTGCTTATACCACCCACCCTTGTTACCTGGGTCTCATTCTGTTCTGTTCCGTTCTGACTCATCCTTTCTGAATCACTTGACTTTTTAAGATAGAATTTTTTAATTTTATGTTGTCGAAGTTAACGAGAGTCTACAAAGCCTCGGTTGGTCCAATTTGCTCGACCTGTATGCAAAATACAAAAGTACTTTTATTTCTATTTGAAAAGTCGTAGTAGTAATAATGATCATCAGCTCCCGTAACATTGTGTTGTTATTAAACGATAGCAATTCCTACATGTAGTGCTAGATTGGAATACAAGTCAAGGTCAATATGACCCAAAAAGCTATCTAACATGACGGGTTGGGGTTCAACTTGATTTCTCTCTTCTTCTTTTTCTTTTTTTTTTCTTTTTTTTAGACACTGTTTGATTTCTTTTTGACATTTGTAAAATATCTAAGATCTAAATTAAATTCAATTAAGAAACTATCCTTATCATTTTAGTTCTTCTAAATAAAATCTTATCTTATCTTATCTATATTAAAGTAGGATAGTAGCTATATGTAAATTTTTTTATCAAAAATCATTATCCTACCTCTTTTTTATTTATTTTATTTTAATAATAATATATATACATATATAATATATACACATTTCCAACTAGTCAAGCTTCAAATTAATCTCTAATACCTTATATATATGTTTTTATTTTATACATATATATAATATACATACATAATTATAATACATATTTTAATATATATATATATATAAGTTATATCTCCGATTTGGAGATATGCAAATTTTCCTGCAAAAATATATTATCCTACTTATATATACTCTTTCTTTATTTATTTTATTTTAATAATATATATATTACATACATCTTTTCAACTAATTAAGCTTCAAATTAATCTCTTATATCTTTTATATATATATTTTTATTTTTATACACATATATAATATATATATATATATGTAATTATAAATCAATTTAGACCATGGTAATCATTTATAAAATTATATCTAAGAATTTACCATTATTGTGTTGATATTTGAACTCAAACGTTTAGCAACCTTTTTATTTTATTTATTTATTTATCACTGTTATCATTATTATTGTTTATTATTTGTTTGCACAAGTCAAATGTTAACTTGAGACATAGTATGTACAAAAATTAACATAGCTTCGTACTTGATCATCAAAAAATAAAAGGAAGAAATAAAAATAAAACTATGTCATAAAAAAATAAAATACATAACCTTGTCTCTTGATATCCAAGCCTTGCGTTTAAAATATGAAGTGTTTTCTTTTCAATGTTTTGTTTACTTAAAAACCTACTACCATCACACCATCTACAATTAGTAGCATCAACCAAAAGCTCTAACAATAGAAGAGATTTCTTTATTTATTTTATTTTAGTAATATATATATATATATATTACATACATCTTTCCAACTAATTAAGCTTTAAATTAATCTCTTATATCTTTTATATATATATATATTTTATACACACATATAATATATATACATAATTATAAATTAATTTAATTTATGGTAATTGATTTATAAAGAGAAACTATAAAGAAGTGAAATGAATGGTTTAGATTTAATAGAAGTCTGAAATTTGTGATTATAAAAGAGTAGTTGTAAAATCAGTAGTCAAATAAGTGGTAGATGAGATTATAATATATTTTGATGAAGAGGATCAAACAAGGGCTAAGTGAATGAATGAATTACATAAATATGTTGAGCTTTCAAAAGATGCAACTCTGTCCAGTTTACACTCAAATATCGGTTGTCGTAGGTGACGTGGCCCCCTATACATATTTATCGAGTATACACTCTGGAATATTAACAAACTGAAAAGGACATGAACTTACAAGCAGGTTAGTATTAACATGGACAATATTATGTTTATAACTATTAAGCTGTGACGCAGCTGATTTTTCCTGGTTGACAATCAAGCCTTTTCCTTCTCTCAAGAGCTCATTAGCATTCATCAATAAAGCAACATTTTTTGGATGTTGGTTACTGCTACAACTTATGAAGCCACACCCTCATTCTTGATAGTTGCATAGCAGTTTCGTATATGAATTAGCTACTACACTATAAATTCGGAAATGCTAATATTGTGCATATGTCCTCTTAAATTGTATGGACACTGGAATTGCTCTTTCTTGTGTTGTCCAGAAGAGTAGGCATTCACATTTATAGGAGAGATTCTACTCCAGAATCAAAGTGAAGACAATCATTTGCCTTTAAGCACCTATGATTACTAAGTACATTTTTAAACGTCTACTATAAAAGATGAATCATATGGACATGTATTTGGAACAATAACGCTATTTGAAACTTTCTCAGATAAATGATAAAAATATAAAGAAAAAGAAATCTAATCTTAAAGGAATCAAAACAAATCAAGTGCAGTAAAAAAGAAAGCTTATTTGATGTTACATCGTATTATTTCTTCTTTTTAGATTCTACAATTTTTAAAATCATTAAATGTACAAAATGAATTTGAAAAATCATGTAACTTCTAAACTTATAATTATGGTAGATGATTTATTAGTTGCATTAGATTACCCATTTTTTTCTCATCTAACAGTAGATTAGCTTTTTGACGAAACATTAACTTCAAAAATTTGTGAAAGTACTTAAAAAAAGAAAAAAAGAGAAAAAAACTTGTGTGGAAGACTAGAAGATGAAAAGGTTAAATTCATTCATGAATTCATTGAAAATATTAATAAAAAAAAAATAAAATGAGTTAGATGTTAAAGAGGGATATAAAAGTAACTTATGAAATAAAAGTTTCCCACTTATTCCTCCTTTTAATATATGGTAGATGTACTTTAGCTTAAATTTTACAAGAAAATAACCAACAAGTCAAATTTAATTTCTAGCCTTATAATCCATGTAGAAAACCTATCTTCACATTTTCCACAACCTTATCTTGTCGCACATTCTTCCAGAAAAATCACTACTCAAAAAACTAAACAACTCTAAACTAGCTATGCACAATTTCTTCAAGTACACTAAAAACATCATGGTTTGATTTATAAGTGCATGTGCATACTCATTGAATATTTAGTTTAAGTCTAGTTCCGAGCATACAAGTAAGCGAAGTCAGTTAAAAAGTAGTTAAAGGACGTTCAAGAGAAACAATGAGATAGAAAATGAGATAAATAACCTTTACTTCAATATTGAAGTCTCCTGGAATAACACTATGTAAATCTTTGCTAGAAATATTAAGTGGGATCTTGTGAAGAAGCATCTTTTCTCTCTCTACATCTTTGGCAAAAAAAAAAGCTCTTAAATAACAATTCCAACTAGACTAGTAGCTCAAACTATTAGAGATTTTAATATTTGTTCTAGGTTACCTCTTCAGGAATAACACCATCAGCTCCATGCTTTAATCTGGCCAGAACAAGCTTCATTGCAGCACAAGCATCATCTAGACAGTTATGCGGACTTCCCTTCTTCTGAAGCTCATAATCTAACATGGTATACCATGCCATTTAGGTATTGTCAAACAAGCAATGACGCCTAGCACTTGCTAAGATATGTAAAGAGGCAAGATATGCTGCTACTACATTATTTACATATATAAAGAGGCAGGATATATGTGTTGTGCACGATTGTGGGCGCATGTGTCACTCTGTGTGTGTATGAGAGAGAGAGAGAGAGAGAGAGAGATCCTAAGTTCACTTGACAAATCAATATAGAACTGAAGTGATTTTCAAATCTGGATCTATAAATAAATATAATGTTACGCAACAAACTCAGAGAACTTTCTGTTAAAATCTTACCATACATAGCAAACTCAAAGAAGGCTTTTTGGTATCAGGCCCATTTGCATGTTTGAAGACATAAGATGTGTCAATTATTTTAGGATAATCTAACTTCAATACTGCAAAAAGAAACAGAAAATAATGAATATTATATTTCAAGAGAATAACAACAAGAAGACAATTTTTTAAAAGTGTCATAATATGATGTCTATTACGATGTCAAGAGAAACATAACCAAAAATTTTAGACGAGAATCCTTAATAAAAAGACCTCAGAAACTTGGCTGCCGAAGAATAAATGTCAGGGTAAGAACTAACCTTGCAAATCACTGTTCAGACTATGGCCAGCCAAGATGGCCCCATGTGACAATAACTTCTTGATGCTATTCTCTTGATGCTCTTCTGAAATATCCACAACAGAAACTGACTAAGAGGAGGTTGGGGAAAATATGAACAAGAAAATAAGTTGAATGTTAACAAAAGATACCTGAACATCTACCAATGAACAAGTTACTCCATCTAAATCCTTTGAGCGATTCCAGTTATCTCAGTTCGGTAATCTGCAACCGCCTTATTGGGGTTCACTAACGTATCAAGTTTAACCTTAAAAATCACATTTTATGTATTTTAGCATGAACAATAACTGGAAAATTCTTTACCTCCATATTAGCATCAAGTTTTAAATGATTAATTATTTATAACCTATGTTCTTATACAATATCAAAATTATCAGTGTGGGTTAAATTATGGATTTCACTGCTTAAACTCTCTAATTATTCAAATTCATTACTGATTTGTCTTCCCTTGTGAAAGTTCACGCCATTACTTGTATATGATCAAACTCAAGCCTGACCATAGGCATTCCATTAGTATTTCTAACGCCAAACACAGACATAGTGAACACTTGTATGTATGCATATGTTAGGAAATCAATACTCATAGTGGTTACTTTATGAGGTATTCCAGTATCATCTCAAACTTGTCATAATTTCAGTAAGTCAAATTAGAACCTAGCATGCACTACATACCTTGTGAAGGCTTTAAAAAAATGGAGAGAGAGATTTTAGAGATCTAATTGGGATAAAACTGGCAATGGAACTGATGGAAATTAAGACAGCAAATTGTTTGTTTTAGCAACGTTCTAAATAGCATAATGCGTGAGAAAGTGTTGAGGTCAAGCCTTGAGTATAGACACGTTTAAGCACACAAATGAGTGATAAAGCATGATGGATCCGTGATAAAGTGAATGACGAAATTAAAAGGGAGAAGGGAAAGATAAATTTGAATGTTAGGAGCTGCATATATAACCACTATACATATATTATAAATTAGAAGCTTCCCATAAATCTGCTCAGGCATGGGAAGTATAAACTTGTAAGACTAGAATAAAAAAATAAAATTAAAAACCATGATACGTGACCAAAAATCAACATGTCATTAACGAAAAACAGGAAAAAAATAGTGAGTGTCACACTTAACAAGAACCATTGTTCACAATCAAGTTAAATACATAACAACGTTACTTTTTATACTGAAAATTCGAAACCCATCAATTGAAATGAAAAATCTATAACTAGCAAGGAAAAGATCAAGAAAAAAATGAATTATACACATAAGATCAAATAACATTACATTAGATCTGAAATCTTACCATCTTTTACTGCGCAAAAGCTTCTCCTCGGAGTAAGGGGTGGCGTGGCAGTGGGGAATGAAGAAAGCCTCAGGCAGACTCAAATAATAAAAGTGCAGACGAAAAACCCTAGTGGACTGCTGTCCAAAACCGACGGCCGTGATTTACTTTAGGAGGGCTTAATCTACGGGTGTCACTAGTTTCTTTCTTTCTTAACAAATGGGCCATTTGGTAGGCTTGGTCTTTGGCCCGTTTTAGATTTGTCAGCAAGCATAACAATGGTCGGTTAGGGGCGGATCGTATCCACCCCGCTCTGGCCCGTTACACATTTTCTTTTGGACAATTTAAATAACTACCAACTTTTATACTGCATATCTACAAAAATCAGGTTGTAATTCTTGAGTTCTAAAAAGCAGGTGATTCTAACCCAAAAATCATAAAAGTCAGGCCAATACCCACTTCACGTAAAAAATTGTATTTTTCTTATATATATAATAATATATATAATATGTATATACACACACATAAAATAATTTCAACGTGGTTCTCATCAAGGTGATAGGGAAGGGGGAAAAGCTGAGCATTTGAATCTAGAATGCGAAGGGCATCATACTCTTAAAAGATCAAGTTCTCTTATGAACTAACATACTGAGTCATAACAGGAGAATTCGATCAGTCCAGCAAGATATACAAATTTTCTAGAGAGACCCCTCTCCATAGCACAACTCGGAAGATATATGTCTCCCAAAAGCTGAAAGAAAAAATAACGAAAACTCAGCCAAAAGAAATGCCAGGCACCTATTAAGAGGTCAATCCCGAAACTAGAGCATGCAACCTTGCCTTGACAGGTTGCCTTCTAGTAATATAATTTGTGGACTCTAAAAGCTTTGAATTATACCCTGCAAAGAATTGCCAGACGCAGCACTGGAGAAGGTTAACCGAAGAGATTAGCCAGAAATACATGAAAGCAAAAAACTATTTATATCTATAAGTTTAAATTGTAATCTAATATTCAAATAACCCATTTTATTTATAGAGAAACTTTTATAACATAAAGCTCAATGAAAAGATAATATAGACTACTCTATGCTCGACCTCTACATGCATTTGTTCTCAAAGTATCATTTTTCTTATATATATTTTTTATTTATTTATTGCAGCAGTATGTATTAAACTCATGTACCTCAGTATTTCTTAACAGTTTTCTGTTTTAGGTATTCAACAAGTTTGGTTCTGAAATTCCAAAATTATATTGTAACTACTTGCTTCCTTAGTGAGAAAACTAATAAAAATTATTTTGCAGGGAAACACCGTCCAAGCAACATTGTGGGAAGAATCCATTGATGCTTTTAAGGATGATCTTATTCCTGGAAAGACTTACCTCATCTCAAATGCTGTTCAGAGCAACAAGGATCTTTTGGTGGACGAAACCAGTGGACTATAGCTCGAACTACCCGAGTTGAACTTGTTGAGGAAGATTACAAGTCTTTTTTGTTCTCTAAGTTAGTCTTTACCTCCTTCGATCAACTACCAATATATATGGACAAAAAGAAAAGTATAGGTACTTATTTTGCACAATTTTTTTTAATTCATTCGACACATTTTAGTTAGGAAATATGTCTTTTTTAACCATCTGTTTTCACTTTTTCCATTCTGTTGTCAATAGTAAGTTTTTCTACAAGAAACAACCTCTTTCAATAGTTTATATGTATCATGACCTCTCTTCTTATCTATATTAAACTAACTTCCACTTCCATTTTCTTCTTACTTAGGCATCGTTGGAGCAGCACTACACATTCATCCAAAAAAGGAGGTGCACACTGAAGGAGATAAGTCTACGTGCAGGATATTATTGTAATGAACAAAGAGTATGTTTTCACCCTTCCTTGAATTTCCACTTAATACTTATAGACATTTATCTTTCTCGCTTTAAATCTAAAAATTTTTAACAGATTTAAAACTGTGACTGTAACTTTATGGGATGCCTATGTCAACTCTGAAGGTGTGACATTGGCTCAACAAATACAGCAATGACCAATTGTGATTGCACAGAATTTAATTGTTACTTCATTTAACGGTAAACATTTAAACCATCATGCTTTCTTTTTATTATTGTAAATTTACTAATGATACCATTATATATTCAAACAAATTGTAGGAATATGTCTTAATACTCAAATTAACAGCTACTTTTACATCGATGAGGACTTTGAGGAAATGAAGGATTTTAAATCATGGTACGTATTACGAATTAAAACATCTTCTGTATCAAAAATTAACATAATGCTATGTATTTATAGATTTCACTGTCATTTATGCAAATAATTTATCACTAATTTTTAGGGTCACTGCCAACACAGCTAAGATAAATGATGTTCTTGGAATTAAAACAAGGTGCACCAGTTACCCCATCTAAAGTGTTGAAGCCAAAAAATAAACCATTCACAACTATAAAAGAAATTATATCATTGGGGCACACGGTAATGAACATTACTTATTTAACTAATTATTTACACATTTTCTGATTCTATCATCTTTGGATCCATGCATTTAACTTCAATGAAATTGACATACTTACATGCTTATAGATTGAAACAAAGACAAATTTTTGGGTGAAAGCTACAGCCCGTGTGTTAGTGTAAAAAATGCCGTTTTAGTTCTTACCATGTAGTATTTGCCACTGAGGTTCAAGTGCCGACAATGTTGGCGATATCTTTTGTGCAGATATTGTAATAGTGTTTCAGCTATAGCAATTGCTAGGTAAAACTAACTTTTCACAAAACACACACACATCAATCTTACTTAATGTATTAGCAACGCTAACTTCTTATCTATTTTCAAAAGAGCAAGAGCTGAAGTGGAATTACAGGATTCAACTGGCATTGTTCAAGCTTCTATGATTGGAGAAGTTGCTGAAAAGTTTTTCCAGCATTCAGCTGAATCAATCATGATGAGCACATTGGTATGAGACAACTCCTTCACCAATATATATTAGAAAGTATTCATTTTGCCTAACCATACTTACTCATATGGGAACCTGCTGATGATCGTATGCAGATGCAAATTAATGACGATCATATATTTTACTTGAAAGCAATCCCAAACAAGCCCAGTCCAGTCGACAGTAGAAAAGAAATTCTAGCCAAAAAATCCTGCTCTAGATTCCAGAATCAAGTTAGAAATAATTTTCATTGTGGAGCCAGATCCAACTAAATCAGTTGAAGTAAAACCAACTTATATGGGTGATCGAACACCGCCTGAGAAAGGAAGTACTGATCCACGTACTCCAGTGTCATCAACATCTGTTAAAAGAGCACTGTTTCAAGACCCTGTAGAAGTTAACAGCTCCAACGAGAAGTTTGAGAGGAAATCACAGCAAAGTGATACCAAGGCTGGAAAGGAAAAACTGCTCTAAGTTCATCCACCCATCACTTTCCTTATCTTTTGTCCAAATATATTTTGTCAGTAATGTGATATGAAGACCAGAAGCAAAAATACTTCTCTAGATTTATTAGGACATCACACTCTCTTTCTTTTGTCTAAATGTTTTGTGTAGCCAGCAAGCTAGACCTCTCATTCTGCCGTAAATAGAGATATGTAATTTGTCATTTTGAATCAAAGTAGCAGCTGAAATTGGGCTTCAAATCACACTTCATGATTTGGATTTCAATTTAGTGTCTGCTACTTTCTCCCTTAAACTCTAATATGGTATATTCAAGTGGTCCTTTTGCTGGGAAAAAATGTAAATTTATTGAAGTATTATTGCATAATATTTTTGTTGATTGCAGTGACAAATGATAATTAGTTAACGGTGTAATACAATTATTAACCATGTCATCAAGTTATGAGAAGTTTTAGCATTGTAATCTTGTTCTTCGCTCAATTTTCAGCATGGAATATGTATAAATTTAGCTTTAACTAACCAGAATCTTTCCTGGTGTTCAATCACATGTAGTGATAGAACTACAACATATTTGTTTTAAACAATGCAAAACACTGAACACAGCACGTGCAATGCATTTAGTATCACTAGTTTACTTCAAAATTTTAGTTGGTTTCATGTGTGTGTGTATATATATATATATATCATGAATAAGAAAATTCATTGTTAGTGCTAAAATTAGAGAAACTTAAAAAAATATAGAAATTTCATCTTATCATTTATTATTCACACAATATGTGCGCACGTGATCATTACTAATGTTCTAAAATAACCAGGTCTAAAAAAGGAAAAATTTCAATTTCGCGTCTTAGATATATAGATAATAATCAAATGGACATAACTGTTACTATATATATAGAGAAAGATCTAGCTTTTTAGAGAGAAAAAGAAGAAATGACTCGACAGAGGAGTTCACGTATTGCGTTCTCTCTAGCGTTTTTAGAGTATTTTCTATTTTCCAATTTTGAAAACGGCACGTTTCTTCTGCCGTTTTCTAAAATCATTCTCGAGAATGCCTTTTCTCCGACAAATGGGAAACGCGATCTCGTGGAATGGGACAACAGAGTGAAAACGCGCTATTTTCCATCATCCTCTTGACTCTCTATCTCCTCTAATGTGTCGTTCCCCCCGCCCCCCCTCCCAGCCATTACGCATGAGACCGTCTGCATCTAGGGTTTTGGAAGCCAACAACGCGCTCCACACTCCACAGAGTTCGATTTTCCTCACGCTGGTCTCGCCATCGACGTGGTCCGGCAAGCTCTATCGGTAAGTCTCCCAACCTACCTCTTCTTCTTCATCTCGTTATCCTCTTCTGATTGATCCTTTTCTCTTCTTATAAGCCGAACGCAAACTGATTAAGGGTAACCTTTTCTTTTCCCATGGTCTAAATTCATATCCGTGATTTGTATAAGAAGATTTAGGGAAGTTACGGAGTATAAAATGTAGGGTTGGTGTCAGAGTACTGCAGCCCTCCAACTTTATTTGAACTTGTGACTGCTATGATAAAAAACTATATTAACCACGGACTGATTTGTCTAGGCAACCCACATCTTGGATTTTTTTTTTTCAGAATTTCAAATTAACTATCCTGCAAATTGATTTTTTTGCATTCTTCTGGTTGTGGAAGGATTTTCATAGCATTTTCACTTTTTAACTTTCTGAAAGTTATATATCGTGGGGGTTAATTTGGGATTCATGGGTCCGTTGCAGTTTTTTAAACTAATTTTTAGAATTGAAACTTGAAAGAGAACAGGAAAGGAACAACGACATTGATAATGGGCCTTGAGGCCCAGACCACTAACGTGTCCTTTCTTTAAAATAAAATAAAATAAAATAAATAATAGTAATCTTTTTTCAATGACATCCTAATTACTACTCAGTTTCAGAGGCAGATTTTTGGGAGATTTTATAAAAAGGCCCAGTCAAAGTTTTAGTATTCTTTTATAGCCTCTCATTATCTTTTATGGCCTTATGATTTGAAAGTCTATTATACCCTCTAAACTTTAATATGAAATGTCTTTGTTACTCATTATAGCTGGAAAAAGAAATCTGAAGCTCTAAACGATATGATGCTTTTGTTATATATATATATAATAATATAGATATAGATATAGATATGCTAATACTAGAAAATTTTCACATCTTATTATTATATATAAATTGAAGCAGGATAATCTGCTTTATTTTTGCCAATGTTTTAACATAATATAATAATAAACAAAATTGCCTCCCTGCCTGCGTCAGGGCTTTCAAACCACTTGAGAATATATGATTTTAACATTTAAGATGTTTTTATAATAGATTGATTGCTACTTATTCATACTACTATTCCGTCATTTTCTTTTTTGTTTTTATTGGCATCAAAATGTTTTAATCACTTTTTGATGTGACGTATTGATACCACAAGGATAGAATATAATATACACACATATATATAGATGTATATATAAATATCATATATATATATATACACTATATAAATGTATAGATATAAATATCATATACACACACACACACACATATATATATATATCAACCTCTCTCAATCAAACAAAAAAACACATTATAACTTCTAATAAAAGGAAAAATCTGATACCAATCTCATCTTCTATACTTTCACTGGACACTGCCCATTCAGCTTCAAGGCTTTCTATTCAAGGTATCAAAGTTTCAAAATTTGTATTTCTTTTTTCCTTTCATTATTGTTTATCAGCATATCATTTTGATAAGTAGATTAGTGTATATATAGACACATATGGAAATGCAGAAGAAACAAGCTTCAGTGACTGTCCAATATCTTAGTGTTTGATACGCTTTTTGCCATTTCACCTTAACAGCTTGAAGAAGATGAGTTCCTCATACTCTAATACCAGACATTAACCCTGGAACTAGACAACAAAGATGGACAGCCAAGGTTATTGTTGAAGAGAAAACACCACCTAAACTTTCTAAAGACAAGAAAATCAGATTCCAGAATCTACTACTAATGGATATTCAGGTACCGTGATCTTTATTGCTAGTAACCTGTTGCTTTGCAATGTGAAAATCATTTTCTGAATGGCAGTTGCTGCAAACTCTGTTCTTGAGTGTATCACATCCATGACAAGTGGAAGACCAATTTATTTATTCAGGGAGTTTATTCCCAGTAACTATACATTACCATGTCTCTTCATTGCTTATGGAGGAAATGTATAAGCCTAGCTTACTTATACGAACTGAGTGCACAAGAACTGAGTGCACAGCTTCTACTTACAAAATCGGCGTTAGACAAAAATTTATCTCCATTTTGAAGAGTATATCATGGCTGGGAGAGCCTTAATGCCACAAACATGCTTCCATACAGTAAATACTTTTTTTAATGCCAAATTTAGCCTCAAATGAATTCCTCGTCCTTAAGCAGCCCATCTTAGTTCATTTCAAAAAGATAAGTGCTCTCTCTCCCCCCCACCCCCCGGCGTTTGTTTTAGTTTGATTTGGGGAGAAACAATAAACACACCCCCCAACAAAAAAAAAAAAAAACTGTG
>CAVNYN010275112.1:0-12601 GCA_963692815.1 Nyctanthes arbor-tristis
TGCCCCCGTTGATACTCCGGAGCTTGAGTCGAGCCTCTGCATGGATATAAATGAAGCAAATATAGTGTTATCTATTCTCAAAATATACATCGATCTTGCCTCCTCTAAGGGTCAAGCAATGTTTTTCAAGGTGGCAATATTGGTGCTGTATTGTTTAGTCAGTCAAGCAGAAGTAGGAGATGTTGGGTTCAAATACAATGGATTCCGGTTAGCAAACCTAAGTCTCGATGGCCTAGCCAAGATCACCAGTAGTGGCCTCTTGATGCTAACAAATCTCATAGAACAAGGACTGGGTCACTACTGCTATCCTAGCCCCATCAACTTCAAGAACTCAAGTAACTCGACCTTTTCCTTTTCCACCACCTTTGTCTTTGCCATTGAATCTATATATAGCTCACTAAGCACCTATGGGATAGCTTTTGTGCTTGCACCAACAAAAGCCCTTCCTGGGGCTCGTCCAGCCGGATACCTTGGCCTCTTCAATGAAACAAATGATGGCAAACCCAGTAGTCATGATGAGCTAGACACAATCCAGAATCTTAAGTTTGGTGATATCAATGCCAATCATGTCGGTATCGATATCAATGGTATTAGGTCTGAGGAATCAAAACCAGCTGGGTATTATGCTGATAGCGGTGGTACGTCTTCCGCAACTAGAGTCTTTTTAGCGGCAAGCCAATGCAAGTTTGGGTTGAATATGATGGTCTGGCCAAGAAAATCAATGTCACACTAGCTCCACTTGAGGTTAATAAACCTGAAACACCTCTTCTCTCCCTATTACATGATCTTTCACCTATACTTAAAAAAAACATGTATATAGGATTTTCATCATCCACTTGTTCAATCATGACGTCACACTATGTTTTGGGCTGGACCTTCAAGATAAATGGCATGGCTGAAGGGCTTGACCCATCTCAACTCCCTAAGTCACCTAGACTTGAATCTATGGAAAAATCTAAACTTTTTTCAATTGGATTGCCTACAATTTTGTTGGTTTTAGTGTTGACAGCCATCTCGAGTTCAGTTTTTACCTAAAAAAAAGATGAATTATGCAAAAGAGCTAGAAGATTGAGAACTTGAATATGGGCCTCATAGATTCAAGTACGATGATCTATACAAAGCCACCAAAGGGTTCAGAGACAGAGTTATTAGGGACATGGGGCTTTGATAGAGTGTTCAGAGGTGTCTTACCTAACTCTAAAGTTCAAGTTGCTGTCAAGAGAGTGTCGCATAAATCAAGACAAGGAATGAGAGAATTTGTTGCTGAAATTGCCAGCCCTGGCCGATTACGCCACCGTAATATAGTGCCACTGTTGGGTTACTGCCGACATAAATGTGAGTTGCTATTGGTATATGAATGCATGTCAAATGGAAGCCTCGAAAAGTTTCTATACAATCAACCAAAATGTACCCTCAATTTGGAACAAAGATTTCGGGTCATCAAAGGCGTGGCATCTGGACTTCTATACCTACATGAAGAATGGGCGCAAGTAGTGATTCATAGAGATGTAAAAGCTAGTAATGTCTTGCTTGATGGTGAACTAAATGGAAGATTAGTGGACTTTGGCCTTGCAAGCCTTTATGATCATGGAACCGATCCTCAGATGACACATGTGGTTGGTACTCTAGGGTACCTCGCTCCAAAGCATTCAAGAACCGGCAGGGCCACAACAAGTACCGATGTATATGCCTATGGAACCTTTCTACTTGAGGTTGCCAGTGGTCGGAGGCCTCTAAATCCACAAGCACCAACAGAGGCCATAATATTAGTAGATTGGGCATTCACCCATTGGACCCAAGGTGAAATTTTAAAGGCTATTGATCCAAAATTGGGTGAAGACTGTGAAAGCAGAGGCAGAACTGGTTATTAAAACTCAGGTTATTATGCTCTCATTCTGAGCTGTAGTTCACGGCACCAAATATGATCTTGCTCGAATTTTATTTAATTTCCAAGCAGGCAAGTTATGTATGTCCATTGTTCTATCTATTGCGTAAAATTTTTATACATATGGTGACAAGCCTTACTATATTAGCATGCTCAGACTCTCTAGCTTCCCGGTAACCATGTGGTGGTGAAAGATGGAGTTGCATAAATCAAAATTTGTATGGATGGCATAGGAATAATAAACATTCATGTTAGTTCTGTTAGATTGTAAACTGTAGATTTTTCTGACTACCTGGGTTTGGCTGGGAAATTGTAGTTGTAATTCCCTTGGATTTGAAAATTTGTTACTTTTTATCTTTTAGATTTCGTCAAAAATCAATTCGGTTTTGAACTTCCGAATTTCTTCCCTTTAACCACACACACAAAAACCAATAACTTGAGTCGGTACATATCAAGTTTAGTTTTTCATAGTTGTTAGAAACTGATATATTACCATAAACCACCAAGTTTGCAAATTGCATCAAACTGCCAAATGGGAAGTTTACATCGAAAGTAAAACGAACAGATTGTATTAAGCATTGAAATCTTTCATCGATAATTTTCTTCATTTTCAATCTGATTAACAATCAAGAAAACGGGAGAAACTTAAACACACCAGCATATCACCCAATCCAACAAAGCCTACCTTCTTTTAAGTGCCTATATTGGTATAGATACTTGATTCTAACGGCAACATTGTGTCAAAAGGGTTCAAAATCTTTTACATAGAAAACGTAAGCAAGCTTGCGATGGGATAATTTTTTGCTGAACAGGAAACTGGAAAGAATCCTTCGGGCAAACAAAATACTAGAGAGAATCTGCCATGCGGACTAGAAACTGTTGAACGTTGTTCAGTCAAAGAGAATATTGTACAAAATCTTGGAGATTGTCTTTTGTTCTAATTAGAGAATACTGGAGATGAACAAATACGTGGAGATTATCTATTAGTGGAAGAGAACACTAGAGATTGTGTGTGAAAGGTTCTATTATGCCTTTATTTTGATTTAGAAAAAGAAAAAAAAAAGAAAGAAAAATTAATCAGCTGTTCAAATATTAAGAGGGTATCCTCAACATGGAATTTGATAGAATTTTTAGGTGTTATAGATTGTGATAGAACTCATGCACTTGAATAGAATTCCACCGAATCCACCATAAATATATTCTAGAATTGTATGCTATGAATTTTATTGGATTCCAATGGATTTTCATAGAATTTGTTGGATTTAAGGGAGTATCTTAACACGGAATTTGGTTGATTTTTAGAATTTCATATCACTAGAAGTATTTTCAATGGAGTTTGTTATTTTAATCATACATAATCCATAAGATATAAATAAATTTTGGTATACAAGAAAATAACACAAATATGAACTAATGAAAAAAATACATAATCCGCTTTTACCTTTTATTTGAATAATCATTTATGAGAACACTTATGAATTTACTATTATATTATGCGTTAAAATTTGAATTTAAAGATTGAGCAACCTTTTTCTTTTGTCTTATTTATTTGTTTGTTTATTTTTGCTTAATTGGAACATGAAGTTGAGATGGAAAAACTTACACAGCTTCTTACTTGATGATAAAAAATAAAAAATAAAAATTCAAACTATATTGTTAAAAAATAAAATCTTGGTCTTTCCTTCATTAAAATAAAATAAAACAAAATAAAGGAAAGAATTCATAGGTTTTAACTAATGGATAAAGATAAATGAAATCTTTTCTGCTCTCAGTATGGATATAAATTTATGAAATTATATTATAAATTTTTAATTAATACTATGATAATACATCCATTTACTTTTACAAGCTAAATATGATTTTTTTTTCTGAAAGGAATATGATGTGATTTTCCAAAAATTCGGTTACAAAGAAAAAGTCACAAGTTTTTGCTAATACAAGTTGAATATGATATGATATTTAAAAAATTGAGTGACAAAGGGGAAAAATGAAAAAGAAAGCAAAGTACTCGTCAATTTGGTTTTTTTTTTTTTGGCAACCACTTATCAATTTGGATTTTATTAAAATTATGAAATTATTTTGAACTTGTTTTTTTAATAAAATTAGTATTATCATATTATAATAATCTTTTATCTTGTGTTAAAATTTTTCTGTTTATATATAGATTGATTATTATAAGATTTTTAAAAAATTAGAGCAATGGTAGAGGGAAAAAAACTACTTATTGCGATAATATTATTTTGGATATATTGACCATTTTATTTTACACAAGATCGGAAGAGCACATGATTATTTAAATACTAGAATGATAAGAAAAAATGGTTGTAAAAAATTTGTCATTAAAGTTTTCATTAATTATCTAGGTTTTTAAAGAAAAATTTGTGAATTCCATGTTCAAATCGAAGGATGCCATGTGCATCACGGGAGAACTCATTGGTGGGTCCCGGAAACCACACGAGGGTTCTCCTATGTGGTCCACATGAGAGACCGAAACATGTCCCAGAGATTTTTGTTAAAAAAACCTTTGGAAGGTTTTTGAACAATAACAATTAAAGTGAATCAAATAGTGTGCTTGAGAAAACTTTAAATCTTGATGAAAACCTTATGAAAGAAATAGATAAATGGAAAAAATACTTGTCTTGATTGGCACAATTGTAATTTTCAAATATACAAGGAGTAAAAGTAGTGATCACTAAACAAGGAGTAATAGATGGAAATGAGACAGGTGATGAATAGACTATAATCTACAAAGATGAGTGAGCAATGAGTTATATCTTTTAGTTGGGTGAGCTAATAGAAATATTGGGTAAAATTTAGTTATCACTAGTTGATTTTACTCAATAGATAAGTGGTACCCTTCTCACGAATGTTGATTTAACACTATAAATATGATGTGTAGAGAACACATATATAACTTTTGCCTAACGATGGAGACAAAGACTTTGCTAGGTGTACAATAATTGATAAAGTCCAAGGATTCTATATTGACATACTTCAAAATTTGTGATAAGTTGAACTTAACGTATCAGATAAGAACGAGTGCTTCCAAACATCGACTCACTATGCCTCAGTTGCCCCCAAAACAGTAAGTCCTTTTATGTTTCCATATTTAATTTCCATGTTATGTTCATTAGTTATATATATAATCTTACTCACACTAAGTGATTTACAATTTTATAAATTAAGAAAGCGGGTAGAACTATAGCTGATGAAGAGTTATATAAGTGGGTTGGGAAAATGGTGATCTATAGGGAGTTCCTTGGTACTGACAATGCAAGCAAAGTGAGCGGATAAAACTACGAAGGCCACCAAATTGCTCTTAAAAGCCTCTACACACTACTTACTAATATTGATTTGAAAAGAGGTGGATGTTATAACCGTATCTAATGGGTACAAATAGTTAGATATTATGTAAAAGAAAGTGATGAGGGTTCTTTTGCATTGCTACAACTACAACAGAATAGACAAAAAAAAAAAAAAAAAGAAAAAGGAATACATGTCAATTTGTTCAAAAAGCGACGGGCAAAGAAAAGACGGTGGCGTTTTTGAAAATTTCGGTAAACCAATACACGTCAGTTTCTAGTGTATATACACGTCATAGAAAGCGACGTGTATATACACTTGCTAAACAATAGAGGAACTGATGCCTATTGCACGACTATAGGCATCGGTTTCTAGTCAAAATTATTAGTTAAGCATATATTTACAAGCTTACATCTACTTCCTTATTGTTAAGACATTATTATTTCAATTACTCCATCCATCTAACAAAAGTCGTCTACTAGTTCTTTTTCATCGGTCCACTTTAGCTAATTTCTTAGTTTTCTAAAATACCCTAACCTACAATACATTATAATCAACAAATAGGCTAGGGTAGTCACAGATTATGGCTTTTCAGAAACTTGAGCAACTTATGATGGCCTTTCAGAATTGTTTGTGCTAGTTGGATTAATCGTGGATACTGGATAGTTGCTTATCATTGGAAGTGCTCAAGTTGTTTGGATGCACTCCGGTAGTCACAGATTTATTTCTTTACTTACGGCCGTTATCAAGGAGCCAAATTTCCTCCTGGAGTACCATGATGCCACTCTGCATTGGGTCTCAAGTCACTCTCAACTTTGAACCTCTGTTTTTTTGGTTCAGTGCACATAATAAGAATAAAGGAATGGCTTGAAGTTGCTTTTGCACAATTTAATGAAAATGCACCTACATGTTTTAATTGTGCACGCCAATTTTCAGGTGCATGAGATTTTTGTAACATGAGATAAGGATCGAATATATGCCTCCGCTTTGTTTATTTATTCTGCATTTTCTGTTATGAGGTCCAAATGGTAAAGAGTTCTGAATATGCCATAGCAGCTTATTATATTTGATTACACGTTCTAGTGTTTTATAGTATTAACATATAGATAGATTGTTAGAGTTGGATATATAAAAAATAATAAAAAATACCAACTATACTGTTAGTACAAAAAATCTTTAATCTTGGCCTTATTAGAAAAGGCCCTATTAGTTACGGAAATTTCCGTTACTAACATGGTTAATCTCGTTGCTAACATCTATTAGTAACGGAAAAATATTGTTACAAAGTCCTTTACTAATTCGATGGTGGCTAATTTAGAAACGGGATATAAATTTCGTTACTAATTAGTAACAGAACTTTCTGTTACTAATTAGTAACGTAAAAACTTTCTGATACTAATTATCAACAGATTAGGCCGTTACTAAATTACTAATGGATAAAAGCGTTATTAACTAGTAACAAACTTTCGTTACTAATCGTAAACTAGAATTTAAAAAGAAAATAATTCCTCCTATTGCTCTTATGAGGATTCGAACTTGAGTCTTGGTGGTTGGTAAGTAAAGTCTCAACCACTAGGCTACTATATATTTTTATTAATATGTTGCCCCAAAATTTATATAAAGTATGTTCTTGTAAGTTTCCCCAACCATATTAGTTACGAAATTGTTGGTAATATATTACTGATAGTAACAAGTTGTTTTCATTACTATTTAGTAACAGATTGGTAACAAAAAAACTAGCAACATAAATGATTTCGTTACTAATTCCGTGGTTATACGGGTTCCGTTACTAATACGTTACTATTCTGTTGCTAATAGTAACAAATTATTTCCGTTACTATTTTGTAACGGATTGATAACGAAAAACTAGCAACAGAAGTGATTTCGTTACTAATTCCGTGACTATCTGTATTATGTTACTAATACGTTACTATTCTGTTGCTAATAGTAATAAATTTTTTCTGTTACTATGCAGTAACGGATTGATAACGAAAAATAGCAACAAAACGATACCGTTACTAATTCCTTAGCTATACGCACTCCGTTACGATAGTGTTACTAATAGTAACGGAATTGGTTCTGTTACTAAAATTTGGTTACTATTGGCACCTTTTCTAGTAGTTTATAGTATTAACATATAGATAGATTGTTAGAGTTGGATATATAAAAAAAATAAAAAATACCAACTAGAGTGTTAGTACAAAAAATCTTTAATCTTGGCCTTCCTAATTTTTATTAATTGTCAAAATATGTTGCGAATTTTGCATGGCTTGTATTCACGTAATTAGGATATTCTATTTCGCATGCAAAGTTTATTTACTTAGGCCAAAAGAAAGCGTTGAGGCGTGTGTACGCTTTTCTTGCGGCTCAAATATTTTAATTCTTTCATACATATTTTAATGTTACCTAGTTTAAGTCATCGTATATTACAATGTATAACTAGGGTTCTTTATGCACATGTAAAGTTTAAATAGAATTAGGAAAGTATGTGTTTATAGTAATATAGAATTCTAACTTTCCTTAATTCTTTGTCTACTACATGTATATCGTAAGTATAATTCTTGTCTAATACAAGGATTCGAACTCTTGCCTATATATGCATGTTCTCTTTGTAGGTCGAGAAAACAACTCATTGCACAACTCCAATGAGCAAAGCTTTTCGAGAGAATATTCCTTTGAAGCTCGGCCGAGAAGAGAGAAAAAAACACTGCCTTTAGCCGCGAGACTATGTCTTGCAATGGACCTTTACGTACGGTTTCAAATTGTGTTTGTTTGGTAACCCTTCAAAGTGAGTGGTAAGGCGACCACATAAGGTGCAAGGGACTTAATCCACCCAAAGTTCAAGTATTTTAGGAGGTCAAGTGTCCCAAGATGAATTCGGGAGTTCTCTAGGAGCTTGATAGACGTTCCAGGAGGCTCGTGGGAGAAAGAAAGAGTAACAGTAGTTATCTCATGTCAAAAAGCGTAAAGAGGGGGTCTTTTATAAGTTTACATTTTCATTGTTTGGTGTCTATTGTGATAGCGGTTTTTATTCTTTCTCTGTACTAAACTTACCTTGGTGATTAATGGATTGGTTGTCCCGTGGCAAGGGTGCCCACAGTTTTTTCCAGTTGGGTTTTTACATCAACAATTTTGGTGTTATTTATTTTATTTATTTATACTCGAGCTAGACATATCTAGGTCGCGTTACAATTTACACTAGAAAGAGTAGCTATGCAAGATACATTCTGATTAAAATCTAGATAACCACACATTAACATATATTCATACAATAGAAACCGATGTATATATACACTCGCTAAAAAATAGGCGTCAGTTCCTCGAGGAACCAAAACCTATTGCGGCGTAGGTTCCTTGTGACAATAGGCGTCGGTTCCTCCTATTCCAATCAAATTCAAAATTTCAAAATTTAAATTTTGAAATTGATTGGAATATGCGTTGGTTCCTCGAGGAACCGACGCCTATAGTCATTCCAATCAAATTCAAAATTTAAAAATAGTACGCATATAACTCATCAGAATGTAAATCCCCAAATTCAATTTTTTTCCTTCTACTCCCAAAATCTGACTGAGGCAATTCGACCAAACGGCAGTGCAACCATTTCCGGCGTGTTGAAGTCCACCATTTCCATCATCTCTCACCTGTCCACCATTTCTGACGTCTAGAAGTTCGCAATTTCCGCCGTGTCGCTTTGAAGTCAATCTACTAGCAATATCGGCCCCCTCATTTTTCTACCCATTGAATTTGTTCATCATCTTCTACATTGAAGTTTGAGGAGATCGGAAGAGCGTCAAGTAAGAAAATTGTTGGAAACACTTGCTTGATTGAAGGAACATTTTTCTTAAATTTTGGGAATTAGGATTTTAGGGTTTGTGCATAATTTGTTAGCATGAAACTTGTTGATTGTGGTTGATGTATGTAATTTCTTGAGCATTATTTGTTAAATATATTTATACATTATTATGGGTACACAAGATTTTGTTAAAATTCAAGAATTTGTGGGATTTCTATAGGTGCACACTACATGTTCGATAAAATGCTTCAAATATTTTTTTAAAAGTTGATGCATTGCCTAAATACGTTAAGTTTGTTTTGCAAATTAATATAGAGTTACCAAGTCAAATAAGTTAGGAAAATCAAAATATAATTTATTCTGCATTTATTGTTTTCTTACAAGTTGATATGTTTTACATACTATGTATCAAGTATGTACGTTTGCAAGTGAAAAACAAAAGAAGTAAGACTCTATAATGTTGTAACTTTACATGGAATTCAAAGCTGTAGTTAAATTTGAAGATTATTGGGAAGAAACTCAAGAGATGGGTATGGGAATGGAATTTCATACATATTTATAGGATGCATTTCTTTAATGCCCGGAAGTTGGTGAGGAAGCTTGTAATCTGTCATAGGAAAATATTGCCTATTGCATTTGTCTTTTGATTAATAAGAGATCGGAAGAGTTCAGTTGAATGATACATCGCATCAACATAAAATAAAAAATTACTTGTTATGTTTTAACAATGGATAGCCTTTTTCAGGGGAAGTTAGATTAAATGAATTATTTTGATACATTTCTTCTACTACAGCAAAAATGAATATTTGAGAAAGTTGTGAGTAAAAAAATAGGTCTACATTTACATCTCCATTATTGGGCAGATCATTAGTGTATTATAGGGTGTTAGAAGTGGCACTTGAATGGCTTTAAATGGCATGCACTCATAGTATTGTGTTCACAACTTGGTGGCTGGTCGCCATCTTGTTGTTTTTCCTTTTTTCATCTACGTTTACTCCTAACTGTTGCTAATTTTTTCACCCCCATTTGATCTTGGAATTGTGTGCAGTGACCATGGTCGTCGACATATGCTCGTTAAATAAGAGCATGCCTATCATTTTGATGCAAAAGTACTGTGCGAAATGCAAATCAAACTAAATATATGTAAGGATAGAAGCTTGAAATGCTTCAAGATTAAGATTATGACTGATGAGCTAGCAAGGCTATATATAGGAAGAGAATACTAATCACCACCATGCTTTAAGAGTTGATTTATATAATACTTATTGTAAAACATTGTAGATATGTTGATGGATCACATTACATTGGACTTTTCTTTTTTGGACTTTCTTTTCTATCTTTTTTTTTTTTGGTTATTTGTTTATTTCTTGTGTCATTTTAGTGCTATATATATATATGTGTGTGTGTGTGTGTGTATATATCCATTAAGGTCGACTCTTATTGTACATGCATAAAATCTATTTTTTGATGCTTTTATCTCCTCTCAAATACTGCAATCCATTCTTCAAATCACATTTTATAATAGATACAGCACGAGCGCCGCGCGTGCCATCACTAGTTAATTAACAAAAGTCTCGATTAATTCATATAGTTTCAAAATTATTGGGTGTCAAAATCCCAATAAGCTAGTATAGAGCCTCGCTCATGGGCTTTCTCAACTTGACTGTACGCAATTATTATGATTGTTAGATCACAAATCGTAAATTTAATCAGCAATAAACATATCTAGAAATCAGGCCACTCGAGTCGTATATAAAATATAAAACATATATTTTCATTATATCTCCACTATCTTGTTCAAGAATTATTATAGATCTCATCTTGGTACATGCCAGACACAAATAAATCGTAACTATGATGTTGTTGTTATTATTATTATTACTGTGTGCTACTATAAAACAAAAGAAAGTTTAGCTGAAGTATATAACGATAGATGTAAATTATTTTTTTTTTTGAAGTAAAATTACAATCCGCATTATAAGTACATCTAGATATATATCTTTCTGAAACACGGTGCACATAAATCAACAATATAAACCCCTTATATAAGGGACTACAAGAAATCAAACTCCTATATAGGAGATTACAAACTGTATATAAAATGTAGACAAACCCCTACATAGAGGGAATCGAACTTGGGACCTCTATGTACTAAGGCCTCAGCCTTATCCCCTAGCCAAATAGGCTAAGGTCTGATTGGCATGTAATTAATTTTATTAAATTGCATAATTTCATCAAAATTTAAAAGGTGTACAATAATGTGCATGTGGAAATAAAAACATTGCTGTGATAGAGCTAGGAGTTTTTGTTTGGAGACAAATTATTTTCAAGCTAAAGATTAGTTTCAACTCGTATTCTAATTTTAATTTTTTTCTTGAACTAGTCATCTTCAACATGCGATGTACATTATTATTTTTAGAGTTTTATACCATAATCATTTGTTTGGCTACCATTCAAAAGTTATATCTATTTATTAATCAATTTAAATTTCAAATTTTTGTCATATGACAACATACAATCAAGCCACATATTTGATGTGATGTAACTTTTTCCATCATTTTAATCATTAACTTCACATGATATAATTATGTGACGACACCTATACAAATTTGAATTCCAAATCCATTTATAAACTAACCCAATTAAAAAAGGTTGCCAAACGGAGAAAATTCAGTATTGGACTTTGTTTCTTCTTGACTTTTGGTCATGCCGGTTTTGTTTATTTAAAAAAAATGGGACAGCAAGTGATTATATGTTCACCACTTATGGTTCGAACAAATGTTACAGTGTTAAGTTCTTATGTTCCGAACTGAATCACACATGCCCCTTCCCTGTTTCACCTTCCCTGTCTCCTCCTTGCATTTGAAAAAAAAACAATAATAATAATATAGGATATGAAGAATAGTTCCTTCATTCCCTTGTAAAAAGAAAAATAGATACTATTGGTATAATACGGTCATCAAAACTTTTGCTGGGCGACAGGATTGAAGGTAATTCAATAATATTAAGAAGTTTCAATTGGTAGTGAGATTAGCATTACAATAAATTTACAAATATTGTGTTTGGAATAAATATTGTAGCGGCACTATAAGAAATGTTGCCTACAGCGGCGACAATTTCCGACGACCCCGAAATTGTCGCTACAGCTTTGGATGTAGCGGCGACAACTAGTTGCCGCAATAGGGTAAGATCGCCGCTATAGGTCCAACCTGTAGCAATGTCGTCGCTACATCTCCCACCTACAGCGGCGACAAGTCGCAGCTATAAGGGCGATACAAAAGTCGTCGTTATAAAGCTTGGCGGGAACATTTCCCACCTTTCTTGAACCCTATACCAACAACTTTTCGTTGTTATATATACCATGTTTGTCGCTATTATTGTAGTAATTTATATAATATATATTTTATATACAAGTATTGTATTGAAAATTGCCATAACTCAATTGGTGAAGGACTTGAGTTGGAAGGAGAGCTCCTGGGTTCGAGTCCTTGAAGAGGCAAAATAATGCCTCAATTAATTATGGTGAAAACGGGTCGGGTTAAAATTTTTTGTGGCCCAAAACGGTGTAGTGTCGCCGCTATAGGTGTCGTCACTAAAAGCCTGGTAGTCATCGCTAAGAG
>CAVNYN010275114.1:0-12711 GCA_963692815.1 Nyctanthes arbor-tristis
CATTTACCCATTAATAGAAGTCTAGTTACTAAGTGATTATGAAGGAATTGAATACAAAAAGAATTCCAACTAAAATAGAACACTTCAAATGATAAAAGTTACCATATGCTTTAATTTATTGAACTTGACTTTTTTGAAAAATGTGTAGTTAGATTTTACGCGTAAGATTATTAGTAGAAGTGTGACAGGGAATGAATTTTACAGAAAACGATTTAAAGAAACAAAATCCAAAGAAACTTTAACCTCTATTTTTTGAGAAAATTTTAACCTCTATCAGATTGCCTTTTCGTTTTAAAACATAAATTGATCAAATCAGTTCATCCAAATATTTTGATATATACTTCCTCGCCACCCATTTCCAATTTATTTCCATTCCGGTATTAAATCATTAACCTAAGAAAGAATTAATGTAAATCTTTTTGTTTTAAAACATAAATTGATCAAATCAGTTCATCCAAATATTTTGATATATACTTCCTCGCCACCCATTTCCAATTTATTTCAATTCCGGTATTAAATCATTAACCTAAGAAAGAATTAAGTAAATCATACATATGCAGTACCAGAAGTGTATTTGAGGACTAATATTTTTCTATTTTATCTTTATGTTCTTCCTTTGGCAAGCCTTCAATTTATCTCCATAATTAAACTTCCCTCTTTGATCTGATTGTTTCCTACTTATTTTAGGTTTGTAATCTTTACTAGTAAAGAGCTAATTTCTATGTACTCGGCGTCTCTTGTCTTATGAGTCAATATCAAATTATTGATCAATTATTCTTCTTACTTTAATTATCTTTCAAGTTCTAGTTTTTGATTAACAGCTTGTTTGAGCATTCCACTTATTTTTGCTGTGTTTGGTAAAAGTTGTGACAAACACAAAATTTCACCTCAACCACTGTTTCCACAAATACATAAAACAATCCTCAACACAAGAACATTAAGCCACCAAATGCTAACCAGCCATTGTTCTACTTCCCCTATGCACAATAGCCCACAATAAATACAAATTCAAACTAACAGCAGAAACAAAAAATAAAATAACAGAATAAAAATTGAGTAAAAATCCAGCATTTTAACTCGATTCTAGTTACATTATTCTCACACACAGCCACCCACCCACCCAGAGAGAGAGAGAGAGAGAGAGAGACAGGCAGGCAGTAGTTGGCCACTGCAAGATCAAGCTCTTCTTTGCCATTCCTAGTTCCTTATACCTTTATCCGAACACATAATCCCTACCAAAATATGGTATTCACGTAGCTCAAAATCTTACACAACAAAACAATCCCACCAAACATTATTTTACCCTCCATAAAAGCTCCCTTCACCCAAGATCCAAACCTGAACCAGACCCAAATCCAAACTCCATACCCTCTGCTTTACTCAATTTCGGAGCCAAACCCTAATGGCCTAACCAATGCCATCATAGTACAAAGCGATCACAACTGTAACCTCCAACATCTGTGCTCCTTCTTTGATGTCTCTTCCATTGCCTCCTTTAGAACTGTCATCATAACATCAATTAGATGCTCATCTATTGCCACGGCTAGTGCTGTCCTCATATTCCTTTTGTTACAATCATGCTTTCAAGATGCCTCATACATGGAGGGTATTATTCTGAGTAAGTAATAATAAACTTCAGTTCTCAATCAAGTATTCTTCTCAATTCTCTTTAAGTTTTAACTGAGATTTCCATAGTTGCAAGTTTGTTTGAGAGTTTACCATCAAAACCGCTATCCTCATCATCTCGAAGTCTTGAACCCCATCATTTAACAACTTGGAAGAAAAAGCCCAACAACTAGAACTTGAAGTTGGAGAGACCAGCCAGAAGACGCACGGGTATTGGGCCTATTACATGTCAAATCTCTCCATAGGGAAACTAAGTCCAGCTATTACTATCTAGTGAAGGAATTACCATAAGAGACTTAAAAGTATGCTCAAAATTCTCTCTGTTGTAGTGTTTGCTAATATAACATGAGAACTCAAATTTGTAACTTGCTTGGGGAAATTGCAAGCTGGGATCAGAACAAGATGTGATCCCACGACTTATTAAGTAGTGTCTACAGCTCGTTAGATACATATCCAAATATAATGATTTAAAATTAGATACTTTATCAAATCCTTGAAGTTGCTGACCATATTTGAAAGTTCAAAAGTAGGCATATACTTTGATATGTAGTGAAAACCCCAGTTTTGGGAAGTGAAGCTTAAACATGATTTTTGTCTAATATCCTCGAAGCTTGAACCACTAGAGAGCCTTACTAACTAGGCTAATGTTTTATCAACCTTCTAAGAGAAGCTAAGATGAGAGCTTTAAGCACAGACTTTGAAATGTTTCATGAGTATTGTTTCATTGAGGTGGGGAAGTGATATACAATTGCCACTATCCAACTCATTAAGCAAAGGCCAAGAAGATCCATTTTTCCACCTTAAAAGATTGGTTAGCTAGCACGGGGTACAAAGAACAATAGGCTTTAAATGATCAAGAATTAAGCTTCATTCTCATTTTATTTTTTCCATTGACTTCACAACTATTCAATTACAACCACACATTTCAAATTCATCAAATCTCCACCGCTAAAATTAATTTTCTGAAAATTACCGGCTTCATGTACTCATTCCGATGACATTCTTTATAGAAACAAGTTCATTTCTAAGAGAAGTAGGAAAGCTGGCTATAGGTTCAGCTGTCTGGATGCCATTGATTTTACAAATAAAATAAAATAAGTCAATCATTAATTCAATAAATTTGCTTCCTCTGCCTCTTAAGTTGTGGTATAATAATTCAGCAGAACGACATGTAAAACCAGATGAATTCACCACAAGGCGACACCTATATAGCATCAATTATCTAATAACAAGAATATTCTTATATAGTATTCCAATACATAAGTAGACACGTTTATAAGTTAAAAATAAATATACCTCGTGGTCAAGTGTGCAGTCACGACCAATGAGCGATTGAACATCCCAATCTTCATCACGAACAGTTTTGGCACTTTTCTATTTACTTTCTTCATCAATTTCAAACTCTTCTTCAACGTCGCTCAGCTCTCGAAGATCCGGTTCCATTCGGGCCCTAAAATCGGTATTAGGTTTGTTTGGTGTGTAATAAGAGGGTTTAGGCTCTTCATCTTCATCTTCGTCTTCGTCTTCTTCCTTCTCGTTCCGTTTCCATACGCATTTCTTGATTTCCTCATCTGTCAGGCTCCAAAGTAAAGGGCTTTCGCTCACAGACGACGGCTTATTCCCCAGAGACCTGAATACCTTGTCTACGCGAACTCTAAAGCTGTCTTCCATGGCAGTCTCGTCTCGTCCCGTCTCGCTCCGTTCGTATGCAATTTGGGCTTATTTATACGGACGGTCATCTCTTTAAGAATAGCAAGGCGGTGTTATGGCCTTTTCCTATAGAAAAACCAAACAGAGCCCAAAGCACGTAGGTGGGAGATAACTTGGCAGTCAGGCCAACACACACAACCCTGTCTCTAGCCACAGGCCAACACACACAACCCTGTCTCTAGCCACATGAACGAGCCGGCTGCATCGCCAAGATTTGGGCTCGAGTTCGGCTTAGGCATTTTTGATTCCGAGCTTAAAAAGCCGGAGCCAAAGCCCAGCTCGGCTCGACCCGAGCTTCCCGACTCGGTTGGCTCAATTTTTTTTTTTATAATAAATTAACGATCACCATTTTATGAAAAGAAAGATAAAAGTAGAGTAGGATAACTAATCTATCATCTCATTATTTTTGCATGAAATTGCAAAACAAGTAATTAAATTATTACAAAGATAACTCTTCTCTTTTTTTCCGGGGCTTGGGACCGGCTACATTCATTATAGGTGGATTTAAATTTGTATATGAATGAAACATTTCATGTACAAATTTTTTTTTTAAAGTAAGTAAAGAGATTTGAAACTTACAGAATTAAGACGCGCCTCTAATATTTTGTTGCTCTAACTCCTCAGCTAATATACTATTCACTTTATTTTGCATACGTAACTCACCACATTCTCAATCTTTTAGACATGTTAGAGCCTCTAATATATCATTTTTAAGTCTTGATCATTCGTCGGTTTAATATCCTACGACTTAAACTAAATACAAATTCAGATGCTATTGTCGACACTGGAGGAGTTACTAGATCACGTGCAATTTTTTATATAATTGGATATTGTCTTGCATTACACCTCCATCATTTTAGAATATCAAAAGACTCCACTTTTTTATGTGATAAAACACCATGAACATTTATTTGAAAATATGAAAATAACTCAGCTGGAATATTACTATTTGTGTTAGCAACACTTACCGTGTCATGCCCATATGAACTATAATTAGTTAAAGGAACATCTGCATCTAAAAACTCCCATATTTCATTTAAAAGTTCACCACTATAAGAAGTTTGACTTTGAGAAGAAATATTACCTTGACTTTCCATTACAACATAATGCATGTACATTTCCAATAAATTATCTTCTAAGTCTAGAGGAGAAAATTCCAAATTCAAGTTCTGCTTAATTTCCTTTACAAGAGAGTTAATACCTTTTAAATTAAATCGAGGATCCACCACAGAAGATAAAATAAATATCAAGGGCAACTCCTTCCAATATTTTTAAGCTTATCATCCATTAAATAGATTACATCAACAAAAATTAGTAGATCTCTATACCTTTTAAATATTTTTGCAATTTCAAAAATATGTTGTAAAACAAGTGGAGTTGTAGGGTGGTAGTTTATATATCAACGTGTCAAATCGTATTTTTTAGGTCGTAGTCAACGTCACTTCCAAGGTGGATATGCGGGCCCCCCGTCTGCTGAGCTGGGAACCACTCAGTGTGGACCCCCCCTACAGAACACGGGTACTCACAAGCTCGAGGCCCTGAAATCTAGATCGGAAGCCCAAGCTTGACAAGCTTATGGTTCTTAGATCACCTACCACCTCCTCCATGATCCAAGTCGTTCGTGCAGCGAATTGGGATTGCCGGACGTGTATACCTGGTGTCAATCTTAGAGGTCGCTCGCTCGTATTAGTACGAGGTAAGTCGCGAGCTCCTAGGCAGCCGCGACCTCCTAGGCGACAGAACCACCATGCAACTTGCTTGCCAGCCTGCTTAGCTTATCACCTAAAGATTGATGTCACCACATTTAATAAAAAGCAAATATTTGTCTTCCCCATGCGGCCACTGACCAAAATTTGGTCTAGATAACCTGACACAGCTCTAGCTAAGTATGCTTAGAAAGTCTCTTATTGGTCAAGTATTTAATGCATGTAATCATTACACACCAATTTGTATGCTACAAATAGGATAAAATCCCACTTAGCGGAGGATCCTCCTCCTCATTTGTATCAATCTCTGTCTTCTACATATTTATTTCTTTCACTAACTCTCTCTCTCTCTCTCTCTCTCTGCAACTCCACCAACTTCACCATCAATTCCACATTTATTACTCAAATCAATTCAAATACGAGTTTTTCGCGTAAACAAATTCATTTGTTGGGTCAAAGCAAAATTCAGCATCAACAGTAGTAAACACCACTACACTCTTTTGTAGCCACATAAAAAGGCTCTAAAACTTTCATAATAGAAAATGCAGTAAACCATTTCCAATCCTCTAAATTTTTTTCAGGTCCGAAAGTTTATCGACCAAAGTTTATCGACCATTATAATATGCTGAAATAACTTTTTCATATTTATAATATGAACGTAACATAAGATACATAGAGTTCCATCTATGAAGAGATCGGAAGAGCGTCGTTTCTCTTGTAAGTCATTCTCTATATACATACTGGTAAATGCTTGTCTTCGAGCAGGTGACATATTAATAAAATTTATCGTTAGTCTAATTTTTGCTAATTCATTTTTTATGTATATTAACTCACTTTGAACAATCAAGTTAAGAATGTGAGAAACACAACGCATGTGGAAAAATAAACCTCCAAATGCATGATGAATATCCTCGACAACTTGTTTATTGACACTAGCATTGTCAAATGTAAAACTTCTAACCATGTCTTGCATACCGTATTCTTCTATAATGCTTTTCACAACTCAGTAAATATTAGTCGCATTATGAGGATATTCTACAACTCTAAATGCAATAATCTTTTTATGCATAATTCACATATTATCAATGTAATGGGCGGTAGCTGCAATACAACCTTTTTGGTTACGACCAGTCCATAAATCAGATGTAAATGATATGACACTATTAAAATTTTTGAAGGCTTCTATGGCATTAAATTTTTTCCAAGCATATAAATTTACGGTATTTGGACGAAGTGTATTTCTAGAATAGGGTTTATACCTGGGTTGGAGATAATATTGTTGCACAAGTTTAGTGAAGTGTTGAGAGTCTACCATACAAAGTGACATTTCACTTCAGCTACATATAAAAGCCTGTCCATCTCAAAATATTTATTGAGAATAGACCTAATTGGAAAGATCTAAACTAGAGCTATCAAATACAAGTTGGCTTTGTCTTAGGTCCACACTTTCAACCGGCCTCATTTTGCACGACCTTTGGATGTGTCCAAGCAAATGAGATGCGCTTGATCCGGGTTTCCAACTAAGCTCTTTACTACATTATTTGCAACATACTTTCCAAATATTTACTCCATCTTGAGTACAAATTTTTTTCCGTGTAAAGTGTTGCCATGCATCAGATGACTCATTTCATGTTCGTTTGCCTTCTTTCGCTTCTTCTTCATGAGTAGCATTCAAGTCAATTAGAGGATTTTTAGAAGCATTGAGGTAAATTGAGTCTTTAGACAAAAATTTTACCCTTTTCTTCTTACTGTTTTGTTGTGTAAAATTTGAACGTTCTCATATTCAGAACGTTCATCTTGAAAATTTGAAGAATCTGAAATTTCTTTGCGTGTATACATTTCCCACGAATCCGGTATCCCAGTTACATTTTCCAGCTAGCCTAATACTACTATTTGATATGACAATTCTCAAAACTCTTACATTTCCCATGCATGCACAAGAAATCTTTTCCTTTCCTTTGGTCAAAAAGCATTAATTCTTGTCCCATTTCCCAGCTACCCTATAGCCTATTTGTCAATTCATTGTCTTACCATTTCCCATGCAATCTTTCCTTTTTCTTTGGTCAAAAAGGTGAGTATTGGCATATGGTTTTCAATTCATTATTATTATTACTAGATTTTTTAACTCATGCATTGCACAGTCATAGCAACAAAAATTAAAAAAATTGAGGACAGAAAAGAAGAATGAAGTCCACATCATTTTTTCAGTATAATACTAAACTTAGATTTTTTTACTGTTATTGAAGGAAGAAAGTTTTATTCTTATTGTATTTCTAACTATTTATAATTAAAAAATAAATAGCAAAATAACTATACTTTAAAAAAGTAGATAATATAAAATTAGCAATCAGTTTGCTGTTAAATTTTCACATAACATAGTATAAGTATGATTAATTAATTTCACAAAACAACAATTTTATGTTAAATTTTCGCAAAATATAATATAAGTATGATTAATTGATTTTTAGGAAAACAACAGTGGCAATGAATAATTTATATAACGAGTATTTTAAACGTGATAACGTAGAATTATACACATGTCGTAAAAAAAATTTTTAATTATTGATCAAATGTTAACATCCAATACTCGAAAAAAAATCAAACACAAAAGAATAACTATCTTTGGATTAATTAAGCACTTATGATGTTGTATTTAATTGCATTTAAACTTATGATATCATTATTACACACCATAAAACTATAAATTTATAATTATTAATTAATTAATAATTTCATACAAAGTATATGTTATTTAAATATAAACAAATAAATCACTTTAAAAGCTAAATATCTCCGAGAATGTTTTCTTTTCAGACATATTCCTATTAAACAATGATCGATAATCATACGAAATATGCATATCTAATAGACATGGTACTAAAGTAAAGGAAAAAGAAGTAGTGATGATGGCACAATAGAGTGGAGATCGGAAGTAAGTTTTACAACATATCTTTGATGGAACTTTTCAAGCATAATTAAGATGTCATTTACTAAGATTTTAAATATAAAATAATTACACAATTACTATAAGGACATTATTGGTATTAAAAGATAAAATTAGGGACAAAGTGGAGAAATGAATGTTTTACACACATCCCCACTTTTATATATTAGTGATTATACTTGCTTTCTAGAAAAAAAAATCAATCAAACCATACTCCATCAAACTAATTCGAGAATTTTTTTTTAAAGAACTAATCGTGAATTATTGCAACATGCTTAAAAAAATTTCAAATGTTTATTATAATATTTCTAGTAAGAGTAGTATGTGTGTGTGTGTGAGAGAGATCAATTCATATTTTCAATTCATATGCAATAAAATAATCAATTATGGGTAAAGGGATGGTAAAAAATAAAATAAAATAAAGTAAAATGTCGAAAAAAAGAAAAAAATTTCTCCACGACACAAGTGGCAGAATTGAAATCCGAATTAAAAGTGCAATTCAAGCCCAAATATAACACGACACCCAATTGAAATTTTCGGCTGGTAATCTAAATTAAAATTTTCTTGATTTTTAATTTAGGTCAAGAATAGGGATTAATTAAGAAAATAAAAAAATTAATTCAAATATTCTAAAAAATTAATTCAAATAAAAAATTAAAGATACACAAACAGTTAAGAAAAAAAGTCCTACATAAAAAACGAAATGTAGCAATCATGAAAAGGGGATTAAGGAAATAAAAAGAAAATTAATTCAAATCAACAATTAAAGATAAGGAAAAGGAAATATTAAAAGATTTGAATTTTCATAAGTTGATTGAAGCCATAATTGGATGAAGATTCGAAGATAAGACACAAAGAGGAGAAATTAAGGAAATTTAAATCCAACACAAATATAACTACAGAAATTAGAAGACAGATTAGATCAGTATAAATTTTGAAGAAGAAAGGATAAGAAAGATGTAGTAAAGAAGATAATTCAAGAAAAAATAAAAAATATAATTTCAGAGACATCATCAGAATCCTTATAAAGTCCAACTATTGGAGGGAAAAACTATACTAGACAAACTTCTCTTATTATTAATATATTAATTATTATTATTTTAAGTTTAACATGTGCTTTTTATGGCTACGTGTAGATGGTACAAGTATTGGCTAATTTCTTGCTTTTGTTTTCAATTCATTTATTATTTTATTATTTTATTTTTTTTAAAGTTTCACACGGGCTGACCCGTTTTGGCCCAGCGAGCAACATTTGCAGGCCCAACTCGAGCTCGCCTCTCAGTTTATGGCTCGACTCGGGCCTTAGCTCGTCTTAAACGAGCCACGAGTTGGCTTGGCTCGAGCTTTTTACGGGTCAGGCCACTAGCAGACCGACTCATTATGTATCCTATAATTCCCTCCCAATCAAAAACGGGTCCACCACTACAAATTCAAAACACATTTTCAACCCCACTATTTAGAGAATCTCCAATGAAAAAGGTGTGGTGCTGTGATAATTTGGAGGGAAGAGATAGAGAGAAGATGATTATTTATATTATTTTCATTGAAAATCTGTATAGAGAAAAAAGAGAAGGAAAATTGAAAAAGAAGAGAGAAATAAATTGAAATTCAAAAATAATAATAAAATAGTAGTGGAAGAGGTGTACGTAGGAGTATATATTGAGCCTTTACACGGGACACGAAGAAGGAAAAATTGTGTAAAAGAGAGAAAAATAATAAATAGAATAGAAACTAAAACAAAATTTATAAAATTATAGGACCCACTAGAATTTTTTGTTTATGTTTCTTCAATAGACCAAGTCCACACCCTCATGGCATTAGAGCATCTCTAGTACATGCTTTTTGGACCTAGTCTATTTAGAGAGAGAGAGAGAGTGAAACAAAAAATTAGATGGGTCTCATAGTTTTATCTTTTTCTTTTAATTTTCATTTTCTTTTAATCATTTTTCTTTCCTTTACACTATTTTCTTTTCACTTTTCTTTTATCGTATCCCGTGCAAGATTTACAACTACACTCTATCTTTACATCTTCTACTACTATTTTATCATTGTTTTTTAAATTTCTTTCTATCTCTCTTATTTTTTTATTTTTTCCACTTTTTTCTCTACACAAATTTTTAATTAAAATAATTATCCCCTCTCTATCACTATCTTCCACGTTAACCGCAAGACCGGACCTTTGCATTAGAAATACTCTAGCTATATCGATTTCACCCCCTTCCCTTATAAACCCGCAGAATCACTCTCCCCTTCACCGTCGACGGAACACCTCCCTTTGGATAGACCTTCAGCGACCTAAAAACCCTACCGGTCGGCCAAACAAAAGCAAGAGTGTGTTTTTAACACCCCCCAAATTAGACCCTCTTGTCGACGAGTTCGAAACAACAACCCTTTAGGTTCTATAGAAAAAAGGCAGTGGAATCTGCCGGCGTAGAAAACACAAGAAAATCCCCCAATTTCAGTCAAACCCAGCCCTCATCTCTCTTCCCCTTTGAGAAAGCAGAAAGCAGTCCCCTGACCCTATTTTCCATTGGTCGGCTGGAACTTGCTATCTCCAGCGTCAATTCCTCATTGTTTCTTCTTAAATTTCTTAAGTCCTTCCGGAGGTGAAAACTGCGTTTATCAACTATTGTAGCGTGTGAAGAATTTTGAAGACGCTAATGGTCAAACTCTGGAAGGTATAAAGCATAATATCTATTTATCAAATGAATTTCCCACGTGAAATGCTAAGTTTCTACTGAGTTACATGTTTTTTTTTCTTTTGATGGTAATGTATTTGGATGCTTGGAATTTGATGATTCGTCCTAAAAATGTGGATTAGTTTTTATTTTTAGGTCTACTCTGAGTTAATACGTTTACGGTAATCTATTCAATTCTTAACAAACGAAAACCGGTGATAATTTTGAATTTTCAGGGTCCAGCAATTGTTTATAAGCCACATTGGGTTGTAATTGTTTTATTATTTTATTTATATTTATTGTATTTTAATTGAAGCATTGTTGTGGTTACTCTAAAGTTGAAGCATTGTTGTGGTTACTCTAAAGTTGAAGCATTGTTGTGATAGCTCACTACCTAATAAATTAGCTTGCTTTAGTTGTTTAGATTCCGTGTTTTATATTTGATATAGTGATGTTATTAAAAAAGGGAGAAAGTGAAAGAATCTTTTAAGTTATTTTGGTACAACTATGATAGTAGGTCTAAATCATATATATACATGATGTCTATATATTAATAAAAGGAAGATAGTCTTGGTACCTTTTGTACCACAATTTTCCCGCTCTTTTTTTGTGGTTCAATTTGCGGTCACTTTTTTTTTTTTCTTTTTAAATTTTGGGAGCTACCGCGCGTTTTTCCTTTTGATTTTGCATTCCTTACCATATACACCTCTTGAGATTCCCCAATCAGTGCAATCGTAAATTCTTCCTCATATGCTAAAATCTCGCTTATTGTTTCCTCCTCATTACTGTGAATCTCTAATGATTCCTTAATCTTGAATCCCTTCGATCTACACCGATATTGGGGAGGAAATTTGCATCACTAAATCGGGAGGAAAGATACGAATCTATATATTAACAAAAGGAAGATAGTCTTGGTACCTTTTGTACCACAATTTTCCCGCTCTTTTCTGTGGTTCAATTTCTCCACTATCATTTTTTGCTCTTTTATTAAATGTTTGTTTGCTTTTGGGTCATCACAGCTTCAGTGTTTGAATGCAAAAAGAAATATTTTTGGCATCTAAGTTGAATACAGTTGCACTTCTCATGGATATGGTTTTTATTGATTAAATGCTTTATTTAATTTTGATTGTCTATCAATGAAGGAAAATTTTAATTTCTTTGTGAAAATTGCCTTGTTTAAACTCGCGTGTGTATATATTGGACGGAAAATTAATGTAGTACATTGAAGGCTCATGTTAATGGATTATTTGAAAACATAGAGTTTTCATACTATAAGAAACGGAAGAAGATATCATGGCATTTCAGTTTCAAATTACTGATTATTTAATTGAATTTTAAGAAATGGAAGAAGATACTATGGCATTTCAGTTTCAACTACGGCTTATTTAATTGAATTTGAGAGTAAGTGTTCAATTACATGATTGAATCAACTTTGTGGCGAAGATTTGTCTGTGTTTATTATTAGCATATGCTAAGGCTATCTTTTGAGGTTAACTGAAGACTACGTCTTAGTAAAGTGCCTCTACGTAAATGAGATATGAAATTTTCTGATCAATTTTTACTTGGCTGCTCTTCGTCATGGATATGTCTATGTAGATTATAAAAACATTACGTGGTTGTTTTGTCATATTGAAAGAATCTTGAGATGCCTACATCAAATTTTGTGGATGGTATAACTGATGGTGGGATAATAGAACTGTAGGATGACATAGATCCTTTTTTTCTTTCTTCCCTTTTAAATTTTCAGATTGTAGAAATCCTTAAGAATTGTCCTATGGTCCAAGACTGTAGAAACCTGGATGAATAGTATGAACAGAATGCTCTTATATGAAGAAGTTTTGTATCTTTCTTCTTATTAAGAAATTATCCAGAATCTAACAAAAGTTTATATGCATCTACTACACTTGTTGCTACTTGTGACTATGAGATACACAACCACCTCAAATAATGGTAGCCTCATGTATGCATATGGATAACCTTAGGTGCTCAATGCATATAATCTGATTTATATGTGAGTTGTGCTGGATATTATTAAAGTTTAGATTTT
>CAVNYN010275116.1:0-20744 GCA_963692815.1 Nyctanthes arbor-tristis
CTCATATATTTTATCCTAGCTGCAAAGAAAATTCCATTTCATTTCTACGAAATGTATTCTTCCGTTAATATAATGGTCTTGCATAAAATCATATATATGTGAAGATCAATAAAGAGTATTTCAACATCTCCTTCTCCTCCGGGATCTTACCCCTAAGAATAAGATCAAGAAACTAGTTGCTCTCTCTCTCTCTCTCTCTCTCTCTCGCCCCCCCCCCACACCTGTTTTTGTGTGTGTGTGTGGGTGCATCTTTGTGTGTGGTGTGCAGGCAGGTAGGAATATATTAGCTTTCAATTACAGATTTAATGTGAATGAATATACATAGTTTCATATCTCCAAATGACATATATGTATAAACACTCGTGACAAACGATTCTCCCATGATTACGACAACGTACGTAGTATTATACATGAAAGAGCCGGATAATAACCTAAGATTGAAGAGATTAGCAAAACCTGGGCAGCAGTTTGGCTGGCTGCAGGAACAGCATCTCCTGGCTCTGATAGCATTCCATCACTCTTCATAAGTTGGAATCAGCTATGTAATTTACCCAGCTAAAGTAATTCTTCTGCTCTGATCAATCTCTTGCAAACCGGCACCCTAAAAAAATAAAAATAAAAAGATAAAAGAAAGGAAGGAAGGGGTGTGGGGTGGGTGGGTGGGGAGGGTTGGAGAAAGTTTGGCCCTGCCATAATTTAAGCAATTGCATATTGTAGGCTAATATAATATAAGAGAATTCTAATTAGACAAGACCAGATCACATAATGAAGATTTGAAACTCCCCTCCCCTCTTCTCGGTCTATCAATAGTGTGAACCGCCATCAAAACCTCCCCTCCCCCCGCCTGGGAATATGTTATTGTCATTACTGGAAAATGACTGCTCTGAAATTTGGAGAGATTTAATATCATTCACCACCAATTCCCACCAAGTTTATGCACATGCAAAGTAGACCAACCAGAAGGTAGGTAAAACCAGCAAAGAGTTGGAACTTTACCTCAGGATAGCAACTTTGATGATCAATTGTTTTGCTTTGTGTGTTCGCAACGATTTCACATGATATTTTTGCCTGCAAAATATATTAATTAGGATGGCACAAGAACTTTACGATTTTGATTATTAAGATAAGCCATGTTGCTACAAGTTCTAGAAACTCTGTGATAGAAAATAGAGGTAAGCAAGCAGAGTGAGGTTCTGACAAAGGACCACATTTCTTGTTGATTACAATAGGTATGCAGCCAGCACTACTGCAAACCAGTCATTCTGGAACAATTTATTAGAAACCAACAACTACCTACTTCTGCTCTTCAAACCATGCATACCCAGAATCTAGCTCAACAATTTGTTCATTCTCACAAATACTTGTGTATTCAAATCCAGACCATTCTGACCACTACTCGGTCTTGTTCCTCAATCATCTAATTTCATAATTGAAAAAATATCAACCCATCTGAACTCAGCTAAACTGAAAATACATTCTAAATGGTGCTATATCATAGCTGCTTCAATCGTTCCTTGTTGCGTAATCACAAGCATCATAAAAGAGAGTGCAATAACTCAATTGATGGGAGAGTTATGTTCCTTGTTAATCCAGTGCTTACAGGGAATTAGACTCTTGCCAACATTGCCAATGCTAAATTACAGATTTCTGCTCGGGCAAGGAGCAGAAAATACATATTTAAGCCGAGCTAAAAATTCATGAGCGTATCATAACGTGAAACATATCTACCGTGATGGGGAAAAAATACCGGTATCATCTGAATTTGACGCAATCTACCTTCAGAGGAATGTTGAAGACGAAAACTCCAAGCTTCCCATCAATCCCTGTCACGGTATCAAATGGAACCGAACCTCTGGCCAAGTCTTCCAGCAACAGAATCACGTTCGACAAAACCTCAACTCCATACAACTGGAGCGTGGCGTTCACACAGGATTTTCCCCGCGCTTTAACGTATCCATGTTCCGACATCGAGTAACCAAGGCGATCCCCCCTATATCCAATTATGACGTGCAATGAATCGTAATCAATAGAGTAAAAGTCTCTGTTTCGAACCTGCACGGTAGCGTCAAGTTTAATGTCGATAGAGATTTTGGGGCGAGTATGAATTCGGAGGCCGTTCAGCCGGAGGCGGACAATTGAGAGATGAGGGTCAGAGGGCCAGAAAATGCAGGTGGCAGCGACAAGTAAGGAAATAACGGTGGCAATGCAGACTATGCGGCGGCAGAAGAGGAGCGAGTGGCGGAGGGGACGGGGTGCCGGTATGGTAATAAGATGACGTATTGAGGTTGTGGGGAAAGGTGTTCGCCGGTTTGGGAGTCGGACGGGAGAGGCCGATAAACCGGCGCCGTGCCATTTGGTTTCGCCGAGATCATGTTTGGTTGGTCAGCTAAGTTATCACCGGGGCAGGGAGTCGTGTCAAAACGATAAAAGAGCATCTTGTGCGTTGTAATAGTGATGTGGTGGAGATATATAGAGAGAATATGATTATTTTAACTAAATAGAAATAAAAAGAAGTGTAGAGAAAAAAGTGAGAAAAATAAAAAAGAGGAGAGAGATAAAGATAAATTTAAAAATAATGATAAAATAGTAGTGGATTTGGTGAAGGAGAGGGTTTATTTGTGGACTTTACACGGGACTCGAGGGAGGAAAAGTGGTGTAAATGAGAGAAAAATGAGTAAAAGAAAATGAAAATTAAAAAAGAAAGGATAAAACAATGGAGCCCACGTGAACTTTTGTTTCTTTCCCTTTCTTCCTATAGACCCGATCCAAAAAAAGGTGCATTAGAGATGATCTAAGGTGTCAATTTTTGTAACGCAGATACACGAGACCAATCTATTTAAAGCTTTTATTTTTTTTTTTAAGGCAGGGATGGAGCTAGGTTTTTTGTTCAGTGCGGACGTCACTATAACTTGTGATTTGTTAGTATATTTTTCTCGTAGCTAAAGTGAGAGTTCAAATTGTCAACATAATTAATTGTAATAATTTTTTTAATTAATCACAAATATTAGAAAACAAATTTCATTGAATCTTAGAAAGAATTAAAAAATGGGTTACTAAAAAAATAATAATCCTTGTAGTGAAAAGAATTATATTAAACTGTCACCAAAAAATAAAAGAAAAAGAAGAATTGTGTTAATATTAAAAAGAAAATAAAAAAATTATGTTGGGCTAGCTTAAACAGATTTTAAATGAAAATTCTATAGAGAGTCTAAGGGAAAGCAAACTCTCCATGTGACCATATATCATTGGAGGATGGGGGATGAAGGGGGCCCCTCAATCCCCCACCCCCAATGATGTATGGCCACATGGAGAGTTTGCTCTAGGGAGAGTAAGACTCTCCATACAAAGACTCGATTTTAAAAGCCCAAAAAATCTACTAAGTCAATTGAAACAATGCTAATTAAGTAATTTCATCTCACAGAACCGAAGTCTTCTTCTCTATTGTCTTCCCTACCCGTTTTCTCTTTCTTTTTTCTCAAACTCTGCAACTCTTTTCGGGATACATGGCGACTGGGGTGATTTCACTACAACAACATAAAAAATCTCATCCAAAACTCAATGCGGTCATTAGTCTGCACTCGTCCTACATTGGCTCCGTCCCTATTTTAAGGGAAACTAAATTTCAATAGTCAAAGCGTTTGTTACATCAAATGATAATGCTTTCTCCAACCAGTTAGGCACATATTGCATAGTACACGATGATTGATATTTCATGTGCAACTCTACCCGTTTCTCTTCAAACAACTTGAAAACTGGCGTTACAATCTTGTTCCAGCAATTTTCGATAGTCTTGAATGATCATGCCGAACTTAGAAGCATCTTTACTGCTAGTATTTATCGCAGTAACAACTACCTTCTCATCCATCTCAAATATTACATTATGACAGCCTGAATTAATCAACCAAATCAAAGCTTTCCTCAAAACCCCGTCGCCTCAGCTTATTTGGCCAAATACTCACCTTTATGTTTCATTTGGAGCCGCATAAGTTCACCTTTATCATCTCTAAGAACCATGCCAAAACTAACAGCTCTAGGCATGATCGCTGAATCAATGTTACACTTCAAGCATTCCAAATGAGGTGTCTACCAATGCACTTGACTGTTGTTCGTTGCTTCATGCAATTTGCAAGACTTACTCGCCCTTTGCCACTCTTTGAGAACACTAGTTGTCGAAGTGATAGTTTGCACGGGATTCAAATAGCGCCCTGACTATAGCTGCGAGTTCTGTTGCTTCCATATACACCAAGCTATTGTACAAATTTTCTGGATTACAAAATTGTTAATGCTCCCTATCAGAACTAGCATTGTTGATATATTGAGATACATGCAAAATCCTCCACCAAGCTTTGAGCAAAAGGACTCTTCTTTAATCCCACTTTGAATACATGTGTTTGAACCAAGACTCTTCTTTGATGTGATCTCAATCTCACAGGAAAACAGTCTCTACAAGTTCTCCAAGTAAAGACTAGCATTTTCAATGGAATATTTTGTTATGGTTCAATTGCATAGTATCGGACATTCTCAACATTGGTGGAAAAAACATAATGGTTTAGTTATGGGACTAGTCCCACATGGAAAAATTAAGAGAAAAATGTTGGTTTTATAACCTTTTGGGCACCCTCTATTCAACAATTAGCTTTTGAGGCTAAGTTCTCCCCATAAGGTTGTAGCAATTGGTATCAGAGCAGGTCACCACGGCTTTCAGTTGCAATCGTGCGGTGGTGAAGGTGACGTTGGTATTGCAGCGTTCACCCAAGACTAACCTTGACTAGTGCACAGCCTACCAACACAACATGTGACGTCGGTATTACAGTGTTTGCCTTGGACTAGTCGGTTATTGCAAAGCTTGCCCATCGTGGGTGCTGGGACTGCGAAGCATGGTGGTATGTTATGGTTCAATTGCATGGCATGGGACATGCTCAGCATTGATAGAAAAAACATGTGGGTTTAGGTAGGGGACTAGTCTCACATGAAAAAATAATGAAAAAAAATGTTGGGTTTATAACCTCTTGGACACCCTCCCTCTAACAGCTAGCTATTGAGGTAGTATCCATTGATACTCAGTAACCATATTTCACAATGTAATCTCCTTTCTTACTAAAATGCCATATCATTCTATCTGGAATGGGCATCACACTCAACAGTATTTTGGCAATTAAGTTTGCATCCTCGTTAGTGAAAAGATCACGTAACAACTCTACATCCTGTCTTTGGCATCGTGGTACAAAGAGCTTGTTAACCATTAAATTTTCAATTTCTATATGTTCAAATGTCTCCAACTGAAAATGTGGTTTCTACCTTACCTATGCATCTTTCCATACCCTAATATTACAACCATTTTCAACTCTCCACCTGCATCCTTTCTCGAAAACCACCCAAGAATGCCAAATATTCCTCCACCTGCATCATTTCTCCAAAACCACTCTAGAATGCCAAATGTTCCTCCCCCTGCATTCTTAGATTTTGTGTTCGAAGGATCAAGCTAACCACTTTGAATGGTAGAAAGCTTTGCGTATGGGAGAAGAGTTCACCTTCACTGAGCGTAAGAACTTCATACTGAGAAGAGTGGAGATTGATGCATTGTCAATAGTCCAACAAGTAATAGCCGAATCACAGGATCCACCAATTAACCACATCATTAGAGATATTCGGGACCGACTTCTTAGAGGTAAATGTGGCTCTTACTGTCATATTTCGAGAGATTGAAATGCAATAGCCCATTAACTTGTAGCTCATGCTTGTTTATTATCTTAGAGTATGTTCTGGATAGATAATGTCTCTTTGTTTCTTAATGATTGCATTTCTCAAGGGATGATTTGATTAATGAATGAAAATTCCATTTAGACAAAAAAGAACGAGATTAAATACTCCCAAAATAATATTATGCCGTACTATTTTCAATTTTCATCCAATCATGTTAATTAAACACATGATAATTATCACATAATATGTAATTTTCAATCTCATGTAATTTTCAATCTCTAACATTTTGAATTATTTACGGAATTTTAGTTAGATCTATAAAATTCATAATAAAAATGGGTTAATTGCACCTAACGTCCTCAACATTTCAAATAATTATAGATCACATCCCCAATATTTAATTTTCCTTTTGTGGGTCATAAACTTTTAATGAAATCCTCATTTTAGTCTCTCTTGAAGGAAAACGTTCATTTCGTCTGTTAATGCAAGAGCATTTTTAGTAAAATACAAAAAATAAATATTTTAATTTAAAAAAATAAAAAAGGGAGAGTTTCCAAGACCAAGAGGCTGCTGGAACTTGGCTGCCAAGTACTCCCTACCCAAAGAAGCTACTGGAAATGGCAGCCAAGTTACGGTAGCCTCCTAGCTGCATTGGTACCCGGAAATGGCACGGCTACCATTTCTGGCAACTTGGAGTCCCCTCCCTGTGCTGCCCGAAATGGCTACCCCTGTGCTGCCGAAAATGGTAGCCATTTTCGGCAGCCAATGTACTCCCCGCACCCAAAGAGGCTACCGGAACCCCTAACCCCCTTTTTTTATTATTTTTTAAATTAAAACATGTTGAAATATTTATTTTTATGTTTTACCAAAAAAGGCCCCTGCCATTAACGGATGAAATGGACATTTTCTGTCAAGGGGGACTAAATGGAGATTTCATTAAAGGTTGATGACCGCAGAAAGAAAATTAATGGTTGGGGACGTAATCTATAATTACTTGAAATGTTGAGGATATTAGGTGTAATTAACCCTAAAAGAATTATAAAATTTAAAAAAATTTCCAAAATCCGAGCTGGGGAACCATCAACAAGGAATATTAACACTGTTTCAAAAAAAAAAAAGGAATCTTAGGGATACATAACGAGCCGGCCGGCTGCCCGCAAAAAGCCCAAGCCCACTGGGCTCGTGACTCGTTTATCAGGAGCCCTGAGCCCTAGTCGAGCCCCAAAATTTGGGGAAGGCTTGGGCCGGGCTGGCCCGTGTGGCTCGTCTGGCAAAAAACGGACAGGCCCGTGTAGGCTCGCGTCGAAATTTAAAAAAACCAAAAAATTTACTCAAGAGAAAGTTTATCACACCACATTTTATTTCCACTACTACTATGTTTTTGTTGTTTATTAAAAAAAAATCTGAGCCGGCTTGGCTCGGAAAAGGCCCGAGCTAAAGCTCAGTCGAGCCTAAATTTCGCCACTGGGCTTTGGCTAGCTGGGCTCTGGCTTTTTAGGCTCAGGAGCTCGAGCCTAAATTTAGGCGAGCCGAGCCGCTCGTCTACATGGCTACCCGGGAATCTTAACACAGATCGGATCAGGGCGTTACACATTTAAGACAGTTTCTTGCAATGAATTGGGCCAATGAGGCAGCTTGGTGTTCTTCTAAGGAAAATGTGCACAAATAGTCCACGATTTATGGTCTTTGAGCGATTTCAGTAGCAAATACTTTTCTCTGCACAGTTGTCCTCAAACTATGGTTTTACCATCCCAAGTGGTCCCTATCACCTTTTTTATGATGATTTAACTGTCAAAAAGTCAAATATTTTCTATTAAAAAAGTTTTTTACCAAAACATCATATTAAAAACAGATTTACTAAAAATTTAAAAAGTTATCTAGAAAAGAAAAATGGGAAGGACAGTGCAAAAATAAACGTTGAGGACATATTTCCACTAATTCACAAATATTGGGATATTCGATCTAATTTTATTTCCCATAAAGTTCATCCCGTGACGCAGTGTATAATTCCCCGGATAGGAGCAACCAACGACAAATACTTCATGAATCAGAAAACCCTCCAAAAAATCTATCCATTAAGGGGAAAAAGTTAGGGTTTTCTACAGCCCCAACCCGAGCCTCAAACAATTTTCAAATTCACTATATTCGCACTGTAAATTTGTACCAATTTTTGAAACTCATCCGCAGGTTAGGGTTACATCGATTAGTTTTTTCGGTGCAAGTTATTCGAATAGCGGGAGAAGCTCGAATTTTTTACTGCTTACTTTATGAGTGGCGAAACGATGGCGGATGACGACTACCAGAGCGATCCGGAGGAGGCAAAACTTTCATTGAAGTTGCGAAGAAGGGAGGCAAGCGACGATGAAGAGGAGGTGGAGATAGAGGAAGCTAAAGAGCTTGGAGAGAAACCGAGACGGGCTGTAGACTCCGATTTGGAATCGGACGGCCAAGGCAGGGTTGCAGAGTACGAATATGAATTGGAGGAAGAGGAGGAACAGGAATATTATGAAGATGATGACGAATATGTTGAGTATGAAAATGAAGAAGAAGAAGAAGAATTGGAGTATGAAGAGCGTCGTGGTGGTGGTGGTGGAGAGTTGCTGGAAGGTAAAGGAAGAGTTCACGGAGAAATGACAGATGAGACAAAGGACGTAAAGGATGATGGAAGTGAGATCAGACACGATCCTAGTGTTATTGATGGTCAGCGGGAGGGGGAGGAGAAGAAGGTTAATGAGCCATATGCAGTACCCACTGCTGGGGCGTTTTACATGCACGATGATAGGTTCCGGGACAATGCTGGTGGGCGAAACAGGTACTCCATTGTTTCTTATTCATGATTTAGACTTAAAGTTAGTTGAACTGTGATACTACGCGTTTTGCAGTTATGTTTTATGGGTGTATGATCTTGTGGGGTGTTTCATTGTCATGTTAAGTTTAAAATTGCTGTAAAAGGGGATTTACCATGGAATAATTATTTTTGATTTACAGTTTTTTTAGAAAACCTGTTTTTATTTCTAGTTAAGCTTATATGCATAGCATATGTTGACTAGTTCATCCACCCTTAGTGTGACCACAATTTTGGAGGAAAAGTCTAGAATTCAGTTAATGAAATTGACAGATGCTACTGCTTCACACGTTCTGCTTAGATTCTTCCACTTTCTAAGGACAGTTCCTGAAGAAATCACATTAAAATTAGGAAATGAATTAGAATACTGAGCCATTATGTTCTTTTCCCAGAAAGTGTGTGAACTTTACTCTTATATAATAAAAAAATGGCCAAGTTTACTTGAAAGTTATGGTACAACTAAGTAACTTGAGAGCAATTCCAGTTTTTGGGAAGCTTAAATAGGGATTTGAGTTGTTCTGCCTTCGTGAGGCAAGGCTTCTGGTGTTTTAAGCTGCTGCAAAACCCCCTTTACAACCAGTAAAATATAACCCCCCCTCTCCCAAAAAAAAAAAAAAGGAAGAAAAAATCACACAAAACTATGCTTGCAATATTTGAAAGACCATATTGAAAAGTAGCATATATGTGGTCCTAACAAAAGTTTATTTATGTACAAAGAAAGGAGAAAACCATACGGGATGCATCTGAAGTCAAAAAGATGTTTTATGTTAGCAACTGCCCAAGCACATGGAATTATTGATCATGTAGTGGTTGAATGAAAATTGAAGTCAAAGAAAGCAAAAGTTTCAGCAGTTCTTCCTCTTCTAGGATAAATTCTCCTGAGAGAACAAAATGTAGAAAAAATGAGAAGAATCTTATAAATAGTGGACTTATGTGGCACAAACATCGTAGCAACGTTGATTTGTTGTAGAAAAGTTGCTAACATCATAATGACCTGAAGAAAAGCTGTTGCATGTTATGATGTATATTTGAATTAGGCTATACGGGTTGAACATTTTGCACCATAGCCTGTACAATCGTCCTACAAATGATGTTTTCCAATGATATTAATATTAAACATGGTTGGAATTTTTAATATCAGATCCTTTACGCTTCTTGGACTGCTAGAGATATTAATTGGCCAAACTTGTTCAATGAAAAAGAAACTGTAGCTTAGCGGTTGTTTGATTCTCATTATTTGTGCAAATTTTGGGAAAATTATAATGAGGAGAGAGGTAGAATGTGTATTGGAAATGTAAAATGGTTTGAAATATGGGTTGTAATTGAGTAGTAGTCAAATCAAATGGTAGGTAGAAATTGTAATTTTTGGATAATTTGGTGTAATAATTAGTTTCAAACAAGTGCTAAGTCAAATGATAATATTGTATGAACACTGGGTTCCACCACTTTTGATGTTTCATTAACATGGTTTTCAATTTTAGAATATCACAGTTGGGCTCGCTGCCAAAATTTCTGTGGAGGCAATAAATTGGGCGAAGTTTTTTCAAGTAATACTCGGTTATTTGTCAGCACCATGATCTTAGACTGTACTTCAAACACACTCCCAACTCCCGGAGTTTGGAGTACTTCTATGTTCCAATACGATGCTGCATTAGGCCTGCTTTTGTTTTATTAGCTCGTCAAGAAAATGTTCATCTTGATCTTTGTTTTATTCAGGCGAACTCTTGGTGGAAGAAAGTTATGGGAGTCTAAAGATGATCGGAAATGGGGGCATGATAAGTTTGAGGAGCTGACAATGCAGGAAAGGCATTATGATGAGGTGAATATTTTCATGAATAGCTATCAGGTTGATGTGCGTAGTTACACATGCATGCATGTTAATCTTTATCTTCTGGGTTTCTGACATTAGCTATCATTTTCCAGCGCAGGAGGGCATCTAGGGGTCGACATAGAGGTCGTGGGAGAAATAGAGGTTCAGACCTTGGATATTCACGTGAGCGCAGACCCAAAGCATACAATAACAACAACAATCAGAGTAGTGATAACAATCACATAAATGCTCCAAAGGGTGTGAGGGGGCGAGGACCTCGGAGGTACCAGTCCACATTTAGGAACAATAATGAGGCACCTCGTGCACAAAGCAAACAGTGAGTACACAGTAGTTTTGCTTCCCCCCCCCCCCCGGCGGTGGGCGCACCTGCGGGTGGAGATCTGGTTTCCAGGTTCTACACGACGCTCTTCCGATCTGTTTCTTGACTTCATTTATCCTTTCATTTGCTTTTACAGATCTGGGAAGTCTGTTGAAAAACTTTCACATGTGAGCTCCGGTAAAACTGCTACGTCTGTTTCAAAAGGAACATCTGATGCAAATCTGCCTAGGAAACAAGTGTTTGCATCAAATTTGAGCATTACTTCTCCTCCATTTTATCCTTCTGGTTCTTCCACCAAAGAGACCACTTTTCCGCAGAGGAGGGATGTCCAAGCTGGGACAATTACTAGGCATGTTCAGTCATCTGCTTCCAATGAGAATTCTTCAATGGCAACATCCACAACAATGCTGCAGGGAAAGGATATGGTGGATTCTATTGGCATGAATAAGCTGTACATTGATGGTTCACTTTCTACTGTAGCTGGAAAGCCCAACACCCTTCCATTGCTGTCATCTTCTTCCTCATCAATTAACTCTACTCAACCTCCACCACTGCGGGGTCAGGGGAGAGGAGCAAATTCTTCAGCACAGATGGCCTACAAACCAGTTTCTAATAATCAAGTCAACAGCAGTCAACCAACACAGCTACAAAATGTCCAGAGAAATCCTGTTCAGAGTCGTGGTCAATCTTCTGTTCATTCTGGTCAGCAGTATGTGCAGCGTCTTGGTGGTGGATCGCAATCTTCTTCACCAAAAGCAGTAGCGCCTATAAATTTGTTTGAACCTGCAGAGCTGGAATCTCCTTCAGACTCTAGTAAGTCCAAGACCACAATGGTTGCTAAAGGAAAAGGTGGCGCTCAAGGTGGTGGAAGAGGCTCTTTTCTGTATAGTGGTGGTCAGGTCGTGGGTGGGTCTGGAAATATGGGCAATGGCAATGGTGATCAAAATTTCCCGGCTTTCTTGCCAGGTGAGTAATCTGTATTTACTCACTGAGCCTAATTTAGTAACAACTCTTTTACCTTTTTGCAATTCAAATCTAGTTACTTGCTGGTGAGTCTGTCACCATGTCTCCCGGTTAAAAATGAGATCGGAAGAGCGTTTGATGGATTGTTCAGTTATGCAATTCGGAGGCCAGCACCCGGGTGGTATTGGAGTTCCTGCTGTTGGCATGGCCTTTCCTGGTTATGTAGCTCAACCCCAACTCGGTTTAGGGAATTCTGAAATGACTTGGTAACTATTTGATTTCAACCTTCCCCCTCCATGAAATACCACATGTACCCTTCTATCAATAAGTCCAAATGTTGACCCTCAAATGCTATGCAAACTGAATCTCTCTGCTTTTCATGCAACGATATTTAATGTATTATTGTTTCTCCCAAGTTGTTTCAGTAAGAATTGGCAGCTTTATATCTGATACAACCATTTAAGTCAGTGTTAATTTGCTATTAATTGTGTTCTTCAACAGCTAATATTTTGCAAATAAGTTTCAGGCTACCAGTTTTAGCTGGTGCTGCTGGGGCTCTGGGCTCTACATTTGGTTCACCATATATCTCCCTTGATGGTTCCTATCATTCTCGCCCATCTGGACAAACATCCTCCGTGGCAGCTGCCACAAGGTTGGTCGGAGAGCATCCGCTTTGTTATCTATTGCTTTTTTCCTGTTCACGTTTTTACTCTTTTCAGTTGATACTGTAAATACTTGGATATATATTTTTACTTCTCTCTATATTTGTGCATCCAACTTTATTCCTGTACCAGCCTTACCGTTATAATTCTCTAGTTGAATGGATGATGTTTTCTTTTTCCAATTTTATGAAGTAGCCTATTTTGTTATTTGATGCAGCAAAGAAAATAATACAACTAAGGTTGATAATGATGGAAAGCCTGCACATAGGCCTGGTAAGATATATTTAATTTATTTTTCTTTAAGATGCAATTTGTTATTCTCATTATTTAGCTGATTATTTTCTGTTCAGAGCTTGCAAATGATGACTTTGGGCAGCGGCAAAAGAATCCTCGCAGGCAAGTGGATATTTCTTTTGAATATTTAGATTTATATATTTATTAAAAATTAATTTCTTCTAGAGCTGTGTAATTTTCTAATTAGAGTAGTTATTTCCTCAACTGCTATGTGCAGATATACAGAGATGAAATTTGACCAATAATTAGTCCGGTGGAACCTGTTTGAATAAGCAGATTAAGCCAAATTTCAGAGTCAAAATTCCTCCAGTCCGTTGGGTGTTGCAGAGTTTCTCAGTAGTGCTTTAGGTGCTGCAGGCCTTCCTCCTAGTCCTCTGTGCTGTCCAGTTGTGTCCTGGAGCACTTTGGGCTGTTGCATATTTTGAGATAGCTTAGGTAACTGTTTTCTTCTTGCTTGGTATGGTATCGATCTGCATAACATGAAACCTCAGCTTACCTTCTTTAGTTCACTGATTTTTATCACATGAAGATTATTTTTGGATACGCAGCTGCACAACACAACATCTGTTGTTTATGCAATTTATTGCTGGTTATTGTTACTGGCATGTGAAATTGAGCTGTACCGGTTATTCCAAGTGATTCTGCAATGTATCAGTTTCTGCAATAGAGCTACATAAATGTGTTTTTTCACGTTGAAGAGTGAAGAGTAAAATAATCACTTTAATATGATATATATAGACATTTTATGGTTTTTGGTGGACATCATAGCTTGCACTTTGCACGTTCTTAAAAAAAAAAAAAATTGCATTCCACGTCAGCATTTAAACCAAATGTGGGTGTCTACATTTTCTTTATGAGCAGTGCTATTATTTCAACATATATCTGAAGCTTGTACACTTAATTCTCCATATTCTCATTTCTGACTTTGTTGGGAGCAGGTATATAAAGAAAGGGGTTGTACTGCTTAATTAAAATAAGAGTGCAGGTATCTTGGGGGCAGTTCCTTATATGCTGTAAGAGCATTCATAAAACTGTATAAGTTTTTGTACATTTACTTTTTAGGCTTGATATATGCATGACTCGTCCGTATTTTCAACTGCAGGTTTTTATTGGTTTTTCATGAAGCTTGCGAGAAGTGCCATTAGGCTTTGAAAACTATGAAAAAAATGGAAATACCAAGAATTGGTTGTGTGCAGCAGCTGTTACTGCTTTATGAAATAAGTTTGTTCTTTCGTTCTTATAAGTGGCAGTAGTGTGTCCGCTCCGTTTGTATTGGCTACTTCAATGAGTTATTTTCAACTTGTGTTGTCTGGATTTTACTGGAAACCGAGCTTTTTACCCAAACCATTCCAAACTCGGTGGTGGTTATGAAGATTGCTGTTTCATGATCCTGGTGTATATTTCCGTTGAAAGCGAACTTTCTTGTGAACTTCATTTATCTTAGTATTTGATTTTTGATAATTTTCAATTTCAATGGGACTCAGTTTCCATTATTTTGTATTGGTCTCTATTGTTCTTGGGAGCTTTATCAATCCGAAAAAATTTGTCAAATTAAATATTAATCATATATTCTCTACAAAAAAATAATTTTTCACACTTGTCAATAGTCTCTGTTTACATCAGTAATACACATTTTCCCATAAATATTAAACTTTTAAACATAAAGCTTTCCAGAACAAGTTTTAAATATTTTTTGAGTTGGGATGCTCAGAAACGTTTGTTACCATGTGGTCTTTCGACTTTATTGGCTGTCTGGTTATTTGCTTGCTAAAACTATGAGTAGAGTGTGATGGTATCTCTATTTCACAAAGACAGCCGAAGTCCTATTTTTAAACAGATGAGGAAAAGTTTATTTAATCTAAAAAATTCAAGTTTTAATATCAATCACATATTTTTCAAAAAAAGAAAAAAAATTTCTTCACTATTCATAGATTGTCTTTCCATTTCTCTCACACTTCCTTTTAAAAAATCAACTTTCATTTATTTTCCACTACAGCAAAAAACAAATCTTTACACTAATAATTTTTCTTTACATTTCTACTATACTTTTTCCGAAAAATCAAAGTCATTTGCATGAAGCTCAGAAGAACAAGCTCTTAATGATGGTATAATAAAAGCAAATTTAAGATTATTTTTCAAGTATACATTTCGTTATTATTATTTTTTCGATCGGTATACTTTTCATTAATTAATTATTCCCTTTTAATTATTTTATTTTGTTTATAACAAATGCAATTAAATTACACTAAATAAAGGTATATAAGAGATTTCATTAATTAATTATTCCCTTTTAAGTATTCTATTTTATTTATAACAAATGCAATTAAATTACACTAAATATAAGTATATAAGAGAATTAATAGCTCATAACTTATATTTTCAGACAGGCAGAAATAGGAATATATAAGACTATATTTATGGGAAAGTAATCAAATTTGAACCTAATGAAAGTTTATCAATGATTACAACAACAGACACTGAAATTCTTTTGGCTCGCACATCATACTCCCTTCGTCCTGCAAATATAAACCACTTCTATTTTTCATATGGAATACGAAATTTTAGCTGATGTTATTAGCAATGTACAATTTGAAAATGTAATTACTCTTACTGATATATTATTAATTTACTTAATATTTCACTTTAGTTGTTCTATTTTCTTAAATTTTTGGGTTATTTTCACTCTAGGTTCACAACCTTTCAATTTTATATCAATTTTGTCTCCATTCTTTTTTTAGACCTGCTAAGTCCCCAACCTTTCATTTATTATCGCATTAGGTCCCCAACATCACTTTTCGTCCCCAATCTTTCAATTTTCACCATTAGCCCTTATCCAAATGATTATTATGCCCTCACTTCTTTATTTTCACTATAGGTCCCCAACGTTTCTATTTTTATATGATTTTGTCCCCATTATTTTTTTAGGCATATACGACATCTAACCTTTCATTTGTTGTCGCATTACGTCGCTAATAACATCTTCCAACCTCAACATTTCAATTATTAATTTTAATTCCTATTAAAATTACTATTATACCTTTAATTATTTAAATTAAAAATAAAGAACTATATAAAATAAGAACTCTAACTATATAAAATAAAAACTCTACACATCTTAACCCGTAGTGATAACAAAAAATTCGATCTGCACCAAACGTGATAGAAACCTAATTTGCGTTAAAAAAAATCTCTGATCTAAGAGTCGATATAATAGATTGGATCAGATTTTTTGATCCATCACATATCACATAGTGGATATGGATCATGGTGGATAAAAAATTATTTTTAATTTACAAAAATGAAACTGAATCTTAAAGTGCTAATTCTAATTTTTTGTGGATTCACAATTGGTAGATCAGATTTGATTGAGACGGATAACAAACCAATGGCAAATTAAGGTGAAAATCACAAGAAGAGACAAGAAATGAAATTAGAATAAAGTATCATGACTATGTTTATTTTTTAATAAATCAAAAATCAATTTTTTGGGATGGACCCACCTAATTCGTGTCCGCTACGTGATTTGTTGTAGATCAAAAAATCAGATCGTATTCGTCACATTGATATTTAGATCGACAAATTTCTTCGACGCGAATTTGATTTCTATCAAGGCCGTTACAGATCGACTTTTTTTATTATCATTATTTCTGATTCCGATTGTTGCGATTTGGTTGTGTTTGAGTGAGTTAAGCGTAATTAACCTTATTTTATATTATTCTTTATTTTTTATTTAACTAACTAATAGTATTAACAGTAAAAATTAAAATGTTATGTATGAAAAGTGTTAATGAGGATATAACATGACAAAATATGAAAATTGGAGCTCCTATACGTTGAAAAAATAATGTGGACAAAATCGTATAAAAATAGTAAGGCTGGGGACCTATAGCGGAAATAAAGAAGCAATGGTATAATAGTCATTTGGATAACGGCTAATAGTCAAAATTGAAAAGTTGGGACAAAAAGTGACATTGGGGACCTAATGAGATAATAAATGAAAGGTTGTGGATTTAGTGGACTCAAAAAAAAATAATGGGGACAAAATTGAAAGATTGGGGACCTAGAATGAAAATAACCCTAAATATTTTGATAGGTGGATCACACGTGTGTTTGTACAATTTATTGTACTCTCTCCGTCCCAATTATATGGTCTATGTTGTTTTTTTAGGGTGTCTCAATTATATCGTCTTCTTTGTTTATTAAAAAGTCTAAAATTGCATTATTTTACTAATTTATCCTAATTTAATACTTATTTAAAACTATTAATTTTAAATTTTACTCATTAAAAAAGGGTAAATTAGGAATAAATATTGCAAAAATATATATTTTTAATACAATTCTAATCCACGTGAACTAGTGGACTATATAATTGGGACAGAAGGATTCTGTGTTTATTGAACTAACAGTATTTTCCATGAAATTTATTGATGTATGTGAATTTTAGTGGTCGCATAATAATAGCTTGGGGAAAACCAAAGTTTGAACGAGAAAAACTTAGGTAGAACGGATGTACCATCTTAGGTGGTACATCCAACCAATAGTTATACTACAATTCATTAGATATTTCCATGTCATTTTATTTAATGTCAGTTTCATTTAATATTATTATTTTTATTAATTAATGGCAAGTCAATCTCGTTTAATGTAGCGAATATTTTTTGCTCCATTCTCACCTCACTTTTCTCTCTCTTCTCTATCCCCACCCACCAAGAAGTAGTTACCCAATTCTTCTTTCTTGATACATATTATTTTATCGTCTATTTAATTATTCTCTTGTCTATTTTGACGCACTCGATTGCGATAATTATAAATATAATTAACAAAGACACATCGTTCGAAATATTATTCGATTACATTTCATTTGTTAACTTTACAATGACTTTGGTGTATTTAACACACGATTTAATAACTCTAAAAGGTTTTTTGAAGACACCAACACAATTTCAAGAATAAATTGTTGAAATATGCTTGGCCGTTTTCATCAATAAGAAATCTCTAATAACAAAGTGCTAACTAAAGGTTTGAAACATAGTTTCATTTTACAACCTAAAAAAAATTATAGATAAATATTAAGCAACCCAGACAACATTTTTAGTTGTAGGCCATTGGATAGAATTGTAAAAAAAAAAAAAAGAGGCAAATGAAAATGGTAACAGGCGACGAGATTTCGAAGAAAGTAGGCCACGTTTCCCCCACCTGAGGGGAAAAAATAGAGTGAGTAAAATTTTACAATATAAAAGTTTGTTTGGTTCTCATTCATCGTAATATATTCATATATTATATTCAATGACACCATGTCAAAATTTTAACTAAAACAAATAGTCAAACCATGAGCGGTTGTTTGCTTGTTTTGCAATGGAAAAGAGTCAAAAAAAGAATAAGAATTTGAAAGGTCAATTTTTGCTGATATGAGAGGGAGGGAGAGAATATGAGATGAAAAAAGGGCGTAAAAATTGGGTGGCGGAATCTTATTAATTGCTATTAATAAAAAATAATAATATTAAATGAAAGAAATTGGGTGGCGGAATCTTATTAATTGCTATTAATAAAAAATAATAATATTAAATGAAAGAAATGAGGTGGAAATATTTAATTTCATATAGTATAATGATTGGTTAAATATACCACTTAAAATAGTACATTCACTGTACTTAAGTTTTTCTTTTGAATAGGAATCTCTTTCTTTGTGTGGAAAATCTTCGATTTTCGCATTAATAACAGGGAGAAGGTATGGAGTATCATTTACGGTACTCGATTTCCCAAGTCAAAGTTTATGTGAGAATCTTTAAAATAAAAATTGTCATCCTTATAAAAGAAAAGAACTGTCAGGAAATTTTCTTTTCTACTACTATAAATTATTACAAAGAAAGAATATATTGTTTTTTTTTTATTGAAACTATAAAGAATATGTTGTTAACTTTAAGTTTACAGATTTTTTTGAAATGAGAGAGAATATGTTGTTAACTTTTAGTTTACAGATTTTTTTGCTATTATCTTTTATAAATTGAATACGGTGGAGTATTTTAAAATTTTTTAATCATATCACGTTTGATGTGTTATAATACAAACCGCTAATATAGTTGAAAGGGTGTGTTGATAACTTGTCACATAGACATTTGACACTAGTACAACCCCAAACATTTGGTACATGATTATGAAACTCCCTAAAATTATTCTTTCAAAATTTGAAATTAATTTCCGCAGCGAAAAGTCGTATTCAATTTATACAGACTTTAATTTCAAAAAAGCACTTGTGTTTTGAGAAACTACCAATAATTTCTTACTCTCTCTTTTATTATTATTTTGTTGTTTGTTTTTTTGTAATGTTGATTCTTGTATCCTAGAAAAACTGCATAATGTACTGCTATTATGTGGCAGTTGTATTTTTTGTGGTCCGGTTAAAAAACTTTATCTAACTCCTAATAAAGAGTCTTATCACTTACGTGATGAAAATTTAACAAAAGCGAGATTTCTATTACATAAGCGATCTATCTCATTATCAGCCTCCTTAGTAAATTTTGTATTTTTTGAACGTTTCTGTGTTTCAAAATTTTCTTCCCTCGCCACTCGCCAGGACCTATTTGACGCACGTGCCATCCTTATCTTCAGTTACAACAGCTTACAACCCTTTTCTAAACCCCACCCCCGGGGTGGGGGTGGGGCGGGCCTCTTCTACAAAAGAGAATTTCTTTTTCCATATTTCCAGTTCATTTTTCAGCTTAATTACCGCAACTCTGTCTCTATCTGCCATTGTTTCTCTCTCTAGAAATTGATAAGCTGAAGAACAAGGAATTTACTGAACAGTGATTACTGAAGAATGAGAAATTAGTAATATTGAAAATCAACTTCGTTTTCGTCATCACATTTGGATTTGTATCCAAGATCCTGAACACTCAGTAAGTTAATCAACTTTCCTTTTCAAGATTCATTTCAGTTAACTCTTCGATTGATACAGAAATTATTGAAATCAACAGAGCTCATTGGTGAAGATCAATCGCCGCTCTCGATGAATTTCAACTGTCATCCAGTTTGATGTTTCTGGCTAAGTTGGTGCGTTTTCTGAGCTTTCGTGTGTTATTCTTGTTCCTAACGTCTTCCGTTTCTTGGATGGCTATTACTATTATTCCGGAAATATTTTACTCCTAGCCTATTATTTTTTTCGATGTCGTATACAAGTTCGATTGTTCTGGATTTGAAGTTCATTATTTCTACTTAGTCGACAATTATAAATAGATATGAAGAATTTAAAAGAAAAGAAGGCCTAAGTGTCAACCGAGCTCGATAATGTGCATCTTTTCTTTTGTTTCCTTTTTCACAGGAATCCGATAGCAGAATGATACTCAACTATACTGCTATTCTTCCGTAAAGAAAGTGAAAGAAACACATTTTCCTTCGCTTCGCATAGAATTGAAATGCAAGAAAGTTGAGGAAATTATTATAATGAAGAAATTCCTTTGAGGTGCATGTGCAGGCAGAAAATTCTAGAGATATTTCTAACGGTCTTGGATAGAGAAATTACTTCTCATGTTGTGAATTAAGAATTTGTAATAACAGAGTAGTTTATGATTTAACTATGGAGGAAAGTAATGTAGCAAGACTGTCGTCCTTGAGGCCAAGTGGTGCTGCCTTGAAGTCCACATTGTCAGGGAGATCGACACCGAGGGGTTCCCCTTCATTTAGAAGATTGAACTCCAGCCGGACTCCCAGAAGAGATGGTAAGAATGTTGGGGCTACTCCTCAGTGGTTCAGAAGTAACCGCATTGTACTATGGTTGCTTTTGATCACTCTCTGGACTTATGGTGGATTCTATGTCCAGTCAAGATGGGCACATGGAGATAACAAAGAAGCACTTTTCAGTGGTGGTTATGGGGGTGAAGCCAGTGATGGAAATTCAGAGGCACAGCTAAAAAATAGAAGGGATTTGATTGGGGATGAAGGTTCTTGGGCAGCTAAACTACGAAATGATACGAATCAGTCTAATTCAAAGAACCTGGATGTTGTTTTGACAAAGAAGGGAACTGATGGTTCATCTAATGGTGGTATATCGTCAAAGAAGATAAGCAAGAAATCTAGACGTAGTTCGCGTAGGAGGACACGTAATAAACCAAAGACAGCAGTGGAAGTTGC
>CAVNYN010275118.1:0-34372 GCA_963692815.1 Nyctanthes arbor-tristis
GCCCTGAAAACTTGAGGGTGAAATTGCACTATATTGTATAAGATGCTTTTTTAATGAAGTCAAGTGACAATTGTGGTGTATATTTGGACATCATTATATAACACTACTACAAGAAATATTTACCATCTTGAATGATAATGTTGCTTACATGAATAGCAGAATCTTTAGAGGGCATGCTTGGGCTCCAAAAATTACTGCGTGTTGAACATGCTCGTCATTGTAATGCAGTCTACGTAGTTGGATTTTGGATGTTGTACCTTGGATTAGACAGAAAGATTGCTCTGTTCTTAACATCATTTTTGGGGATCGTGGAATTAGCTCCCAAATCATTGCATAGTTTGTTCTTACAAATCTGTATTTTAAAATCAAGTTGGTCATATCACTTGCTACTGTTGGTTTATCTTTCTTTCCCCGATCAATTATGTCTAGCCTTATTTCACATTACATTTCGTTTAGATTAATAGTTCATTTCAAGTCACTTACTTGTTGAAAGAGTGATCAGTGAGTTCGTTGTGCTTTCTTGTGTAGCTTAATGCTGCAACTAAATCTGGAACTAGAACAAGATGATGCTCGATCTTTCCAGCATCAAGTTGGTTCGCCTGTAGCCAACTCTCCTCCAGGTATGCTGATGGACGATCAACATCAGAATAGCGATCATGTGCTATTTGTATGTAAAGTCACGCTACAAGTGTTTTCACGTGCAGGTAGCTGGGCAAACTTTGGAAGTCCAGTTGATCACAATTCGTTTCCTGATTATAGTAGGTCACCCGTTTTAGGGAACCTCAGCCCTGTTGGAAGTAACCAATTAGCTGGCTTGGCTTCCATCCTTCCATCCAGGGTTTCAAATCCTGTAAAGATTGCACCAATTGGTAAAGACCCTGGGAGGATTAACCATGCGAACCAGGTAATTACTAAGGCTAATGCAGCACAAGGAGCAGCTTATCAGCAGAATTTATCTGTTCCTGATTCTAAGTACAGTTCAAGTCCTGGACCCATGTCATCATTTAGTGATTCCAAGCCATCCAGCATTGGGACGCTTTCTGGTCCTCAGTTTCTATGGGGAAGTCCTACTATTCACTCCGGGTATGTTCTGTATGTAGTAGTGGACTTCACAGCTATACAGGATGACAAACAACATTTTAAACTTTTCCCCCTCTTCTTTGATCCTGCACAGTACTGTTCAGTCTAATATGCTAAATGTGCCTCCGGAGCGCTCGAGTTCTTCTACTTGGTCAGCATCATTGAAGGGAACTGTGTTTTCATCTGGTGGGCAAAGAAGTGGTTATCCTTACCACAGTGGGCACGGCTCATTTCTTGGATCACATCACGTTGGATCTGCTCCATCTGGTATTCAATTAGAAAGGCATTTTGGTTTTAATCCAGAGTCACCAGAAACCTCGCACATAAATCGAGCTGCATTTGGAACCACAAATTTTGGTCGCAACAACGGGAATCATGTGATGAATATGGTTGCCCCAGGAACTCTGAACGTCGGTGTTGGTTTTACAGGGAATTTTTCTGAAAGTGGTTCTCCGAGTTCCAGGATGATGCCAATGCACAGGAATTCTCCCATATTTTTGGGAACTGGTTCTTACGGAGGCATGGGGACGACCAGCAACGATGGGTTGATGGACCGGTATCGAAATAGAAGGGCTGACCCTGGAAACCAGATGGATGACAGAAAGCAGTATCAACTTGATTTGGAAAAGATTGTCAAGGGGGAAGATAGTAGGACAACTTTGATGATTAAAAATATTCCCAACAAGTATGAACCTATAAAATTAAAATATCATTTTTTGTTTCGAAACTGCGGAATCCTGCTGCAATTTTCTTTTTCTTATTTGAAGGTACACCTCAAAGATGCTACTTGCCGCTATTGATGAAACTCACAAGGGTACATATGATTTCCTCTATCTACCAATTGATTTTAAGGTATGTTTACAGTTGAGTTACGATTTTACATATATGTATTTAGCTAAAGTCATACCCTTTCTTATTTATATTAACTTCTACTGTCCCAGAATAAGTGCAATGTTGGGTATGCCTTCATCAACATGGTGTCCCCTTCACACATCATCACATTCTATGAGGTATGAGTCTCTTGTCTTCATCCTTTCTGAAGGTTGTCTCCACTTTTGGTACAAAAACATGCCAACAATTTTGGTAAAGCTCCGGACAGTTTACAGTTCTTATTCTGCATGTCTTCGATTAATACTGTTCTAAGGATGGCATCCTCTAATCAACCTCAAGCCACATAATCATAGATTTTGTTCCTTGCAAATTCTGAAAGTTTGTTCAGTGACAAAACTGACTTGTCATGGATGTCTTTGTGCAGGTATTTAACGGGAAGAAATGGGAAAAGTTCAATAGTGAAAAGGTTGCGTCCTTGGCATATGCGAGAATCCAGGGACAGACAGCTCTTGTTTCACATTTTCAGAATTCGAGTTTAATGAATGAAGACAAGCGGTGCCGACCAATTCTCTTCCAGTCAGAGGGCCAAGGGATTGATGATCTGGTACTTGACGCCTCCTTACTTTATTACTCAATAACCTGTTATCTCTTGTTTCCTGACCTAGTAAAGAAGAGTATAAATGATTTGTAGCGAAGTTTATCAATTGTCTCTGGTAGAAAGGGTGTTTGGTTGCTTTTCCTTTTTTTTTTGTTTAATCATCCGCACATTTTTATCTCTTGTAATTGTAGAGGATCAAAATAGTAACTGTGAACTACTGGTCGAGCACTAGTTTATCTCCCACAGCCTTTTGAATTTCTGTGAAGACGCATGTTGATTTGTCATTTCTGATCTCAAAGGATATTTGGGTCTCTCAGGAACCTAGACATACCAGCAATCTGAACATCTTTATACGTCAGCCAGATGGATCTTATCTTGGGGATTCTCTGGACAGCCCAAAGAGTGACCCAGACGAGTAGCAGAGAAAAGCCGACCACTCTTATAAAGTGGACGGCTCCTAAAGAGATTTGGTGGGCAGTAAGTGCTAACTTTTGTACAGCTTTCACTTGTATTAATCCATGGTATTCCTGGTGAACTGGTCGTACAAATGAAGTATTCTCATTTACTAGAGAGAGTGCTTTTCATGATGGATACTCGGTATTATCTTGGAAGAGATATTTGACAGGGCAGAGGGTGTTTTCTGTTTATATGCATACCGGAAAATTGATAAGTAACGTGGCAAGGATATTAGAGTGAAAGCATCAACTGGAAGTCTGGAACATGAAGTTCTCTCAGCTGTCTTATGCTTTGCTTTGCTCACTCTTTGCGAATTTTCTCTCGTCTCTATTTTGTTTCAAAATTTCTCGTCCAGTTCTTGTGACTGCTCTGCAGTCTTCCTAAATGTATAGTAGCTTGAAGAACTGGGGGAGGTTTGGAAATATGTATAGATTGAACTTACAGATATGTCCATGTGGCTGTCTACGTCCTGTGGTCTTGTACTCAGGAACTGTGTATTTGTTAAATGAATTAACAGAACTATTTTTAATACTTTTGTCTTTCATCTATGAAATACGCGCTTCTTGTTAGACGACTTTCTTGCTAGCTGCAAGTGAAGTTTTCTACATGGTGCAGAAGACAGGTTCATGGTAGCTCAATTTGTCATCTTATTAAATCTTTTGAGGAATTTCAGCGATTTTAGCAGGCATATCGGGAAGTATGTTTGTTCAAGGCATTTCCTTTTCAAGGCTCGAGTGCAGTTAACATGAATTTTGAACCTGATCCCACCGTGATATTTTCGCCTGACCTTCCTTGATCTTCAGTAATACACAACATACAAATCACCCTTAAAAAGAACAGAATTTATGTCAGAAAATTGTTGGTCTCACACAAGTACAGAGATAAAATATGAAATTCAACGGGACGTTTCCTGAAACAATAATGCATTAAAATAGTCGACGACTAATTGGATTCAGCCATTTTGAGACTTTTCGTTGCCAATGGCTAAACTGTCCTGGGTAAATATCGGGTTTTAAAGAGCTAATGGTTCTTATTGAAGAATAAGGTACATCTATGAAATCATGAAATCTCACAACGCGGAGCAGAAGGTTAACATTTGCTAAAGGTTCACACATTTCTTCCCATGTACCATTATGAGCGTATCCTCTAGAGATTAGGTCTGAAGGGCATCGGCTATGGATCCGGCAAGACTCAAAATTTCAAAAGGAGCTTGGTTGCCTATGGCTTTCACGGTATGCGGGCATGAATCAGTTGTCCAAAAGTAGGTGAATGCCTTCTCTGCACCATTTCAATGCAAAGAATTAGTTGAAATCAAAAACTGAATTTATTTATTTATTTTGGTGGGGTGGTTTTCTTCTTTCTTCTTCCCCCTTTTTTTCTTTTTGTGGGGGTGGGGTGGGGTGTTGGAAGGGATATAAACAAATGAAAGCAAAGATTACCATCATTCTTGTGAACAAACCGCTCCCAGGACCGCTTCGGAAAGACAGCATGGGTCACATAGGCACTCACTTTTGCTGCACCATGGGCCGCCAATACTTTCTGAAACAACGAGGATAGTTAAATACGAGACAAAGAAACAAACATCATAGCCATTCACAAAGGTTCAGATGCCATTTTAAAATTAATCATGTTGGTAATGGCTGCTGATTGCATATCTGAATACACATCGCGTCTTGCCTTCAAAGTGAAACTGTAGTACTACAAATATACAACACACAAATGAACAATTCCTCGAATATATTTCTCATCACATGTTACTATATATCAAATCCACGTGATTATATCCGTTGTCTGTCTTCATAAATTTCATAGCTATACAGGATGTGCAAATTATCTTCTAAGTTCCCATTATCAATTTGTTGTTTGTACTGTTGGGTTAAGGTAGGGAGGGGCGGAACAGAGTGACCACAGTTTCTCTAGGACAGACTTGGTTAAAAGAAGGATCAAACACATAAAATGTATTTAAAAACAAAGAAATTGCTAGATTCAAATTTGAAGGGGTAGAGCATCTTCAATGCTTAGGGCCTGTTTTGTTTAAATTTTTCGAATTCATTTTGAGTCTTATCTTTCAAGAGTAAATATTAAGTAAAAGAAGGATTTCACTTCCCTTGTTTTGAACATTTTCAATTTTTTAAACTGAAAAGCTCAAAATGCCAAATTCAAAAAATTTAACAGAACAGGCCCCAAGGTCTTGCTCCGTGGTCCAAAAAAGAGAGAGAACGACCCAAAAAAATTCGTGGGCCCCATATTTTTATTTTCCTTTAATTTTATTTTTCTTTTAATCACTTTTCTCTCATTTACACCACTTTTTCCTCATTTTTTCTCCCTCGTATCCTGTGTAAGGTTTACAAATAGGCCATCATCCAAGACTTCTCCAGTACTATTTTATCATTATTTTTGAATTTCTATATCTCTCTATCCTCTTTTTCACTTTTCCCTCTCTTTTTTTCCTACACCTCTTTTCGCCAACATTCAATTAAAATAATAATCTTCTTCCTATCACTCTCCTCTTCACCACCCAACATCAAAAACCATGCATTGGAGATGCTCACCTGACATTCAATAAGGGTTCCACCAGATTGCACCAAGTCATCAACAATGACAACATGACAACCAGCACAATCACCCTCTTTTAACCTAACTATTCTTTTGTCCCCTTCACGAACTTTTGTGCAAACCACCTGCCAACGGATCATATCAAATATTTGACAAAATATAAAAAAAGCATGAGATAAGCAAATGAAAAATTTATAATAATAACTAACCATGGGAAAGTTATCCAATAGCTTGTGGAATCGTTTCCAGGCTCCATCATCGGGAAATGCAACCACTATCTGAAGGAAAAAACTAATTCAGGAACTAAGACCACATGAAGTATTTTGCAATAAAAACCACTGGTGACTTTGAAAGAAAATAGTTAGCAGTTTCATACAGCAAAATACTCACTTTATCAGATTTCGGAAGCTGATGAAGACGCTGCTTCAAAAGTGGGATCCCAGTCTCGAACAATGGCAAAAGAGTGTCCCCAAAATAAAACCTTTCCTGTTGAAAAAGAGAGGAGTAAAAGCATGAATAAATTGACCAAAAAAAGAAAAGAAAAGAAAAAAAACTCAAGACAAAGCATAAATACATTTGAACAAAATTACAGAGCCTGTCACAAATGCAATCATATGACTCCTAACAAAGGCCAAATTTAATTGAAATCTGATTTTGATATAACTGAACAAAAGAAAAGAACTAAGGAGGCCAGAGGCTCCATACCAATCAGCATGTTTCAATGAGTGAACATCAGTATTTCATCAGAATGATAACATAATTAAATATATCGTCCAGAATTAAAAAGTGCTTTCCGCACCAAGTCCAATGTTAACACTGTTGCTCATTATTTGTAAAGGTGTTATAGGACTTATCTCTGCATGTTAATAAAATAATTTTCACATTTTTTAACTAAGTCAGGACAAAGTCAATAAGTACACTTCATCGGAACTTCAAACTTAAGTATTATCTCTGGAATGCAATCCCATGACTGTATTTACTCCTCTTTCTTTTGTACAATACAAACTTTAGTGTTTAGTCTAATGATTATTAGTCATAAACTCATGTCAACATAATATCGCCATAGGTGATGTTCACAACATGAATACCAGTTAAGTAAAAGGAAAACAGAAATTATAAATAATAACAATAATAAAAAAAAAAAGAAAAAAAAACTCCAACAGTAATTTCTGAACAAGCAAAACCAATGAAGAAAGTATAAGTGAAATAAACCTGCAAAGCATGAATATCATAGACAACTATACTGGTTGGACCACCCCTTGATATAGGAACACTTGATAGCATTCTAGCCAAGGTAAATGCAGTTGCAACATCCCCTTCCTCTTCCATTCTTTCGAACGAGCCAGTTGGAAAGAAAGGCAACACCAAAGTAAATGAGGCAGTGAACAGCCTTGGAAGTGCATAAATAACCGAGAGCTGTTCAAAGATGACCGCAGGTGAACTGAATGATGCTAGAAATGCAACATGTTGTCCTCGGACATCTTGTGCATTGTTAATGAAAAGATTTGGAAATCCATCATCAAAACTCCTGTTACACACATAAATATTCATCAATGGACAAACTCTCAATCTCAGTAATCAATTGGAAGCATTCTTAAAAGCATTGTTTACAAAGAACTGCCACGTAAAATAGGGAGGGAGTAAAAGCTAACAGAATTGGAGTTAATCATCCACTATAAGATTTTTAGCTAATTAGGCTCCATAACCAACACTCCTCCAAATTCCAATCTGACATATGATGTCTCTGAGAAACTGCTTGCCTTAATGACATTTTTTAACGGCAAAGTATGGAAAAAATGACTTACAGACATTCATAAATTAGTATTATACATCTGTTTCCTCGTTAATCTACGCCCTTCTAAAAGATCTCACCAGCACCACAACAAAGAGCTGCATAACAAAATCCCCCTTCTTCCAGGAAAACAATAAAAGGCATATGCAAGGAACCGCATGTAAGAATCAAAACAACTTAAACAATCCAACATATGTTTCCATTACCGTGACTGAGTGAAGGAAATCAAATTTCAAGAATTACCAGAAACAATTCTTGAAACAGAAAAAAAAAATGTTCACTTTATGGGATGAAAAGAGAGAAGATTTAGAACCCATAACAGTAAGACAGGCATTTTTACATCTGAGACATATATTCATGGGGTCACCTCCAGTTAATGGACTGCAACTGAATTAGCTCCGATTGAGCAGCGACTTTGCGCGCCAATTCTTCAGCTTGAACGCAGTGAAAAAGCAGAACTTGCTTCTTCTTTGGCTTCTCCATCTCCCTATTGCCTCTCCTACTCTCTTCAATTCAAGGGGTCCGACTTATTAGGGTCTCTTTGCCGCAAGACCCACGCTTTCGGCTATTTTGGGCACGCCTGGAGACTGGTTGGTCTTTCTTCCTTGCTTTAAACGGCAAATTTCTTAAAAAGGATCCCTCTTCCGTTGAAAACAGAGAAAAATTTGCCTTACTATTATTATTATTATTAGTACACCGCTATGCGTAGTGCACTGCATATTGATGGTAAGATTAGAGTATATGAATAAAAAGAGAAAGTAAGAAGGTTGTAATGAGAGGAAGGAAGAAGATGAGGGCAAACAAACAACATAAACACTTGTGTGTGACTTTCTTAGGTGACTATTAGTTACGGACTTACGGTCAACAATTACTCCTCAGTTGCCCTTGTTTCGAAAATATATTTACATCACATTTTTATCATTAATAAAGTTTCGAGGAAAAATTTGTCATAAAAAATGTTAAGAGAAACAAATGTCTCAAAAAATAAAGCGTAGGGATACTTAAAGTTTTGAGGAAAAAATTATCATAAAAAATGTTAGAGATACAGATGTCTCAAAAAATAAAGAGTAGGGCCACTTAACATAATAAAGATGCAGTGCATTTTTTATTTATAAAAAAAATGTGATGTAAGTTTATTTTCCAAACCAGCAAGGGCAACTCAGGGAGTAGCATTAAAAATGACTTCCGTTCAAAAAGTTATACTCCTCTATTTAACTAAGATATGTTTGTTTTTCATTTTCGTTTGTCTCAAATTATAATTCAATTTTTTTTTTTTTTTGGTTGAATGTATAATTTTTCCTCATTTGCCTAATATATTCGTATTTAAGTCACTTTATTATTAATAAAAATCATTGAAAAAATAAATAATAAATATATATTCCATCTCCCAACAAGAAAATGAATAGTTTCAAGAATAATTTGACCATTTTATGGTCATTTAGTGCAAGGGTAGAGTAGAAAAAAATTTAGAAAAAGTTCACAATTTCAACTACATTGAATATGTTTATTTAATTTGTGTGAAAATATGTGTTACCTATTTTAGCGGCATGGAGGGAGTATTAATGTGATTTAAAATCGTGACAATCTGTAATTGGAATTTTATGTTTACGGCTTGTTTATAGAAGATTCAATAAAAATATGATGGGAAAAATTCGGAGGATGGAAATATAAAAATCTTGAAAAATAAAGGATATTAAGCATAAATAAAATGTAGTATGATTAATAAAAATTGTGATGTCAATATAGTCAACGTACTTGTTTATCTATCGGATGACTTGATGAGGGTGGTGTATGTCTTTTTGCTCTACTTTTATTTTAAAATTTTTATAAATTAAGTCACCAGATAAGTAAATAAATGTGAAAAGGGAAAGTAGCATAACTCAAAATTAGAATGCCATTATTTCAGTGAAACTGACCATAATATGGGCAATTTTCACTTTTCCTCTCCAAACGTCAAATTCTTTTTTATTCCCCCATTTTTCTTCCCAATCTTCATATTCACACATTTGGTCCATTTCGTCAATTTTTCCTTCAATGGCAAGCTAGTGAGGGGTAAAATAGGAATAAAATTTGGATAACTTCACTTTACATCTCTAAACTTTCAATTTTTTGACACAATTTTATCCTCAATCTTTCATATACTCACGCATTACTCCTTCAATTATCAAATTCAGTCAATTGTATTCAATTGGTTAGATGTTTAAATAGTATTATTTTGGCTATACGTTTAACTGTGTTGCTGAAAATATGTTATTCTAATGTATTTTCTTGAATTGGACATTTAATTTGTATTTTTAACTAGATTCTTAGTAAATTATTAATTTAGTATTTTTGAGCATACTTGCGGTGTTACAGGTATTTAAGAATAAATGTTCTCTTACAAAAAAGAATAAATATTCTTAAATATTACTTTTCCAACCATATTAAATTGAATTTTTTTTTTTAAAAATACAATAAGAAGTACTACTTCCGTCTTACAAAGATAGTCCACTATTCTATTTTCGTCCTTCCTAAAAAGATAGTCCACTTACCATATTAAACATGTATTTAATGTTTCATTTCTATATGTGCCGTTAATTATTTATTATTATTCAACTACCTATGCATTGAAAATATTTTAAATAATTAATGACATAAGAGTATATGTAGAAAAATAAGGTAAAATTAAATATTCTAACTATATTACCTACTAATTCTTAATCTATATAAAATTACCTACTAGACTATCTTCATGGGACGGATGTAGTAACTATTATTGGTCAGTATGAAGGAGAGAACACAGGAAAAATCATCCACATTCTATTTTGAAAATTTTTAGTACCAGTGCGGGTGTCGCCTGTAAAAAAAAATCTAATAAAAACTATCATTAAAATTCTCCATTCTTCCCTTAAAAAAAAAAAAAAAAAAATTCTCCATTCTATACAACAAAAAAATCTCATGCAATCACAAAACCACCTGTCCACTCGCGCCCACGCATATGCTTGCTGGGGGGGGGGGCGGGGGGGGTATCTAAGGAGTTTTGCTCCAAAACACAAACAAACACAATCATGTTATCTAATAATCACTTTCTCCATTTCAAGTTACAGGAGCCCTTCTTTGTTCTTTCACTCTGGTATGTTCCGGGCTCCGATCAAAGTGAAACTCATAAGAAAGTGATAACTGGGGCTGTAGATGAAACTTCATGAGCTGGGGGTCATAAAAGAAAGAAAGATGTTACAGTTAGTCTGAATTCATTTTCCTCCCTAATTCTACCTACTTTCTATATCTGCAATTCACAAACAGATGCCTATAGAACCTCGAGTTTTATTTCTCCTTGGGCTGGTGCTGATGGAGCTAATTGCTTTCTTGTAATGGTCTTTTGATAATTTTATTAGCTAGTCATCATATGCGGATTCCTAAATTTTTGTTGTAGTTTATATTGGTAGCCTCCATGTTTAAAAGATAAATAACATCATTAAAAGCCATATCTGCATATGATTTAAATGATGATTTACACAATGAATACTTGCTTATATGAGCAGACCATCCAATTTTAGGTTGTTTCTTCGCTTAGAACTATTGATGCTGGGGTATTCTGCATAAAGGAAAGTTGCAGGTTTTGGAACTTCTAATCACATATTACTTTGATTTTATGGACAACACTGATTTTTCTGCAGAGATTAATTATTTCTCTTCGTCCCTTGTTATTGGAAATTGGACATGATTTTTTACCTAAAATGTGGATTTAGAGGAATTCAGCCTTTGTAGTTTCTTATTAAGATAGAACGGACCCTGATTGAGCAGTACAGAAGAAAATGATCCATATATGAAAAGGGCACTGTCAAGATTATTTTTTTCTTAGTTAATTTTTACTTATTTATTTATCTATCTATTTGACGAATTTAAACAAAACTCTGGTCTGCAACATGATGTGAATGATCAAGGGTATTTTTTTTCCCTTAACAACATATATGACTATAGACACAAAATGATGCAACTGAAAAGTCAGTTAAGAAATTAAAATTTAATAAAGAACTACTGAATCATGTATAAGTTGACTGTGAGGCTTGGTTGTTCTTAAAAGGATCTTAAACTAAAGTTTCACTTTGATTTCACATAGTTAATCACGTATATAAAATAAATATCTAATTTTAGGCGGGGTCTACGATCTGATGCTCAGCATCGATATGTGAAGACAATATATATATACGTTTTTTTTTCTTCCAGTGCCTATGCTTTTGGGATCCTGCAGTTCATATGCGGCCAAAGTTTGCCACTTCTGCTTTCTGTTATGAAGTGAAAGGGTTTAGAAAAACTAAAATTTTACAAATATGCCTCTCTTATTCTGGGTTAACTTGGGAGCCAGATGCATAGGGAGATTATTCTGTTTGTTATGAATCTTGATTGACTTGGACGAATGCAATTTCTTTGTTCTATTTTCAAGGCTCAATATCCTTGATGCTGATGGCTCCCAGGTAAACTTTCTTGCTCCTTACTGAAAAGGGAAGAACAGGGAGCTTTGCAACCGAGATTTTTCTCTGATCAAAAAGCAATTATGAAAGAAGAGAATCAAAAACATCAATTTTCAAGAGATGTCATGATGGGGGGTGAGTTATGGACAGATGGACTGATATGTGCTTTTGAATTAATGCGAGACCATAGGAAGACCTATGGCACGAGGTCTAAGTTAAATTTCCAGTCTTGGCAACCAAATGTTGTCAAGGCTAGAAAAATGACCTTAATTAAATGCGAAGAAACTGATCATGTGAGCGAAAGGAATTTTGAAGAACCGTCTACTGCAGACCCAGGAGCAACAGACTGTCATATGATGAATGACCATTTTTATTATCAGGATTGCCATTTAGGCTGCTTTCATCCCCGGGAAAGATCTCTTCATAATTGCTGGATGCCTATAGGCTGGGCCAGAATTTCCGAACTAGTTCAGATGGCTCAGGCAAATGCTGTTTGGTACTTGCAACATAGTGAATTCACAGACCAGGAAGATGACATCACTGTTGCAGATATTGCAGCTCCTTACTGCGAACGCCCTACCGGACCAACTTGGTGGTGTCATGTGGATGCTAGTCATCCATTTGTTACTACATGGTTGAGCAATGCACGGTGGTTACACCCTGCAATAAGCATAGCCTTGAGAGATGAAAGTAAGCTGATCAGTGAGCGTATGAAGCACCTCTTATATGAGGTATCTGTCTTGTATGATAATGTGTTTGATGGCTGCTATTCAACTTTAACATAAAGAACTTATTTAATGTACTTTACATTGATAGAACTGAGATTTTATCTCGAGAAGAAGTGGCTTCAGACCTCTCTTTATTTTATATGCAGTACTGGTTGGATAAAAAATTTCCTATTTCGCTTTCTAAATAAGTGAGGGATAGGAGTAGAAAACCACAGCTGAATCCTATGGCTTTTAAGAAGATACAAAGGCCAGGGCCTCGTATCCTCACACACACGCGCACACACAGAGAGAGATAGAGACACACACATACATACATATATTTTCCCCATCAGATTCTATCATAGGATGTGGCCCTTATGTCCAGATACTGTAAAATGATGCAGAGTACATGTTAGCATGTGAAAACAGAAGGAGCTCACAGAACTATTTAACATGTAGGAATCTATTAGCCTTAGCTCTCCAGGATATTGGACGATACCTAATCATGTGGTGTGTGCTACACCATATTGGGCCTCAGCTTCTCCTAACCAGGATTAAGTATGGTGAACCTTGTTATGTTGGTTATTCTTAGTTCATAATGCATTCTAGTTACGGTGAAATGTTAATGCTAAAAGTGGACCACACAGGCAGTGAATGCTTGATGCTTGAGCGAGCATTATTGAACCCCCCCTCCTTCTCTTGAAGTACATAGTTATGTCAACTTATTAGTCAATACATAGGTAGAGAATTTTTTATTTTTGAGAGAGAACATAGGAGGATTTCCTACCCCTTTTAAGATGTAGAAATTATGGGAACATATAATAGTTCTAAGACAGGAGAATACTAGTGATGGATCTATCGATGAATAGTAACATTTACAGTAATAATAAGTTAATAACCAAGAGAGAGCATAGAGAGCAAAACAAGACCTAGCGGAACTTATGTTATCGTTCGGTTGTTTTTATCATGGTGAAAGAGGGTTTATATAGAGCATAGGATGTTGCATTTTTGAACAGATTTTGGAGTTCTGTGCTTGCATTTTCTCTGAGACTTTCTTTTGCGGGGACAGATCTAGAAACTTTTATTCACACGGGCTATTAATGAAAAAATAATTATTTTTACTTGAGGCATATGTAAAATTTTTAAAAATTTTTGGCCGGCCCCCCATTAGATCCGTCCATGTTCTTTTGTCATTGTAAAGTGGATTCTATTATGTTTATTGCTGTGAGTTAAGCTATATCATACTCATTCCACCATTGTGCTGACTATAATCCTTAGAGCAAGTACTATGGCTTTCGTCTAGGTTTTTCCATTTTTTTTTTTTGGGGTGATAATTACAGGGGAATTGTAGGTGAGGGGAATTGAACTGTGGTAAAGGGTGTGGAAACGCACTCGAATACCATTAGACTACATGAGTCTTGGCTTCATCTAGGTTTTTCTAGAAAAAGTAAAATAAATCTCTCACTTGTTTGTTTCAATGAATAGATTCCTCTTATAAAAAAAATTGCATTTGCGAACAGGTTCCGGTGAGGGTTGCTGGTGGACTTTTGTTTGAGCTATTAGGGCAGTCAGTGGGCGATCCTGTTGTTGAAGATGATATTCCTGTTGTTATACGATCTTGGCAAGCACAAAACTTTTTGTTAACAGCATTGCACATTCAAGGGTCTTCTAAAAATGTTAATGTTTTAGGCGTCTCAGAAGTCCAGGTTTGTCAATTATTAGATAACAAATTGCAGCAAAAGCTTGTGTTCCTAAATCAATGAGTTGTGAAGTTGCTTTACTTCATTTTTTTGATGTAGTAATAATCGTCTGTTCAAATCAGGAACTGCTTGCTGTTGGAGGTCGTAATGTACCACAGACCAGTCATGAAGTTATAGCACTTCTAGCTTGTCGCCTTGCCCGCTGGGATGATAGGTGAGAAATTTTCTGTTGTTTTTTTTTTTTTTATCATTAACCAGTTATGATGATCGATTTTCCCTTGATTAGCTGCAATGCATCATTCAGTAAGTGAATCTTATGCTTGATCTCTAACTTTTGAACTGTATCTATCCTTCAAATCAATATAGGTTATTGTTTTTATGTCTGTTAATTAATGTACTCTGTACATCTAGGTTATTTCGCAAATACATATTTGGTGCGGCTGATGAAATTGAGTTGAAGTTTATGGACAGGTGCCTTTTGTCCTTTCTTGACTATGCCATTAACAAGACCCACTTTTTCTGTACTCAATTTGTGAATTTACTGGTCATCATGAATGTGGTCTTGCTTCTATAGGAGAACTCATGAGGACATGCATTTGTTCGGTATAATTTTGAACCATGAAATTAGAAGTCTATCAACCCAGGTAAATTTTGATAGTAGCTTAAAAAGTAAAATTTCATGGTTTCTGACTGTTATTGAAGAATCTCTTCACTATGGAAATTGATGTAGAATGACTAAGTAAATTGGGATAGTTAATCTGTTGGTGAATACTTCACTTCAGAAGATTATCTACTGAAACCATATTCAGTAACCTTGATACTTTTGACATTCTGGCATAGTAGAATAGTCAATGAAGTTCTGGTTAATTTGATCACATGCATTACAATTACAAGGATATAAATAACTGATTGATTATCACTTTAAACGAGATGCATAAACATTATCCTCTATTCTGGTGCAGGAAAGTTGTTACAATCTCGTTTTTAATTTTGGAGTATTCTGCATTCATCTTACTGATTGATTATAGTAATGTAAACTGAAACTTCTGAAGGTTATATTTTTAACTGTTAATGAACTTTCAACTTTCCATTGAATAGAACAAATTTGAATTCTTTGCTTCTATTGTGCTAATAGCCTTCTTTTTAGCTCATACAATTCCTTTTTTACAAATTACTTCTCCGTCTACCAATGTAAAAACTAATTAATGTTACCGGTCTTTTCACAGGTTATAAGAGTGAAATGGTCTTTACATGCGAGGGAAGAAATCGTGTTTGAACTTTTCCAACATTTAAAAGGCAATGCAACTAGGAGTTTAATTGAAGGAATACGAAAGAGTACAAGGACAATGATTCAGGAGCAAGAGGCAGTTCGAGCTCGCTTGTTTACAATACAAGATGTAATGCAGAGTACTATTCGTGCATGGTCACAGGTGCCTATAGCTTCCCTATACTTGTGAAGGAAAACAGATTCTTTGTTGGAGATATATAGCTAACTTATAATTGATATTGGTACAAGCATGCAAGTTTTATTTGTTTATTGTTTATTCAAAATTCGAGATAAAAGTTTTACAGGGTGATTAAACATAAGGCAGTCGACTAAATGCGTTTGTCATTCTCATAGTAACACCTTTCTGTGATGACACAGAAGAATAATGCATCAGTTAAGGTGCCAGGAAAAGCAGTTGTATAGCATTAACTGTTCAGTAATATGGCTAACCTATGTTGTTTAGAGAATGATTCAACTGATCCATGTGAAGAAAATGGACGTCGGACCATAATATGATCACTACAGAAATAATCATGTGTTTGTTCCTCAAGCTTGAGGATAATAAAGTTTCTTCAAGACTCTCAACATCTGCACAAATATTGATTCCAATACTCTGAAAATTTTGAAAGGAAAAATATAAAAAAATTAGAATCTGGGAAAAAGTTGTTATTATACTTCACTACCATACATCTAGAAGTTACAGCGTATGCCACTCTTGCTTGACATAGAGTGAGAATAAATGTATTATCAATTATGCATATCCAAAAAAGTAAATAAGTTGCCAATGCCCATTAAAAATGATCCGCATGGATCAGGATACCCATGTTTGTGAATTGAAAATTGCACTTTAATTCAACATTTTGTATTCCGTAATTTGGCAAATTATAATATGAAGTTCACATTCCAAAATATGATAAATTTCTGTTACACAAAATATCATCATCCATCCTCATCAAAACCTTGTAGAACTTCTATTAGTTTCCTTGTATGGTTAAATTTTCATGTTAGACACGTACCAATTTCATTTCTTGTAGGTGAAGTTGTAGCTTAGTTCTACATTAGTAGTGAATATGGGGAATTGCATCCTCTGGACATGAACATCTCCTGTCTTTCTGTGTGATGGTTGTGTCTTTATTTGAGAAATGTATGATTCTTGTTGGTCTGCATCATAGACTCCATAATTTACTCAGGCTTGTGGGCACGGTGCATGGGTACGGTACATAAATTTGATGCTCTTGTGCAAGCATATCTGTGGGTCTTTAGATCTGTCAGGCCTTGAACTGAGTATGAGACGCAGTGGTTCAGTAAATGAGATGTAGTTTTGGAGACTGTATTTAATGTCATTAATGGGCTTCTTTGTTACTCATGATAGCTTAAGAAAACTGCAAGCTTTGAGGAGTTAAAAGATTAAGGATATTATTTCTTCATTGGTCGAGACTAGTGTTCCAATGATCCACCCCCAAGCCCATTTGATGTGGGATTCACTTCATAGGGCACCTACAGGGTGCCACTGAACCGTACTCTATTACTGATCACAGAACTACCCTCTTTCAAGCATGCTCCTCCACTTGCGCACACGTCAATGGAAAAGCTTCAACTCCAACATGGGATATCCAGCTCTGGTACCAACTTATGTGCGAAGATGCAACCATTTTGTCCAAAATCTATAGCTCATGGAAGATGTGCAATCCAAATTATATACCTCGAAGTTACGCATGTCAATCCACCCCAAGCAGGCTCCTTCTGATCCTTAATAAAAAATGTCTCGTGCTACATCTGTTGATAATGTTGAAGTTTTTGTGGTGAAAATTTCACTTAAGAGGTTGTCTCTTTGTAACTAGCACTAAATTGAAAGCTTTAACAGTCACAAGTTCTAAAATGATGCAATTATTCACAGAGAAGGCATGGTTATCTTGTTCAAATTTCTGACTGCAGAGGGTCATGCATAATCAATTTGCTTTTGAAGTGAATGGACAAATCTGGTCCAACTTTTGATTCTATGCCGTGTATACATTTTTGCCTGTAGGGTAATTCTGTAATTGTTATTACTTCTCTTGAAAAAGCATCAGTTCCCGGGTGGCACGTGACCCTCATATGGTTCTGATTTAGCCATGAGATGGTCTGGAATCTGGATAGATTTTTATTTAGTAATTGAAAGGGTAAACTTTTATTTGGTAATTGAACTTTTTATCCATGCTATTAAAGCAATGTACCCCAATGAATTATAAACTGCATGCTGATCCAACAAATTTTTAACTCCATGTCAAAAACAGATTTCAGGACCAGAGCCTGCACGTGCAGCATAACCTGGGGGTTTTTGGAGGTTGTGGCCTTGTCCTTTCCATCATCTGTGGACTCTTTGGAATAAATGTGGATGGAATACCTGGAGCGGAAGGTTCCCCATATGCATTTGCTCTATTTTCTGGTACGCTCTTCCTGTTAGGGGTTTTGCTAATAGATCTTGGTCTGATCTATCTGGGATTGAAAAAGCCACAAATAAATGAAAAAGTCGAGGTGAGGAGATTGGAACTTCAAGACCTTGTCAGGATGTTTCAGCAGGAAGCAGAGTCTCATGCACATGTCAGAAAAGCTGCTTCAGAGGATAGTTAAAATTGTGAAAGCATCAATTGGAAATATTTATGGTCTACTAGTCTGATGACTTGTGCCAAAAGAGCTGCAGGATAGAAGAAACTTTTTCCAACTTGGCTAACTCAATAGCAGACTCAGCAGCTGCCGTATTATTGGAACCAACGATGCAAATGCATGACCAGAGGGACTATTCTACGAGTAAGAACTCGACTCCAAGTCATTGGTAATTGAATAGTTGGCTTGCACGTTGGTTGAAAGGAAATGGAAATGCTGCCATTTTTTGTAAACTACAAGTTACCAGTAGAAAAGTCCAGGTCAATATGTTTTTTGAGGCTAAACATCAAAATCATAGAAAATCTCAATTTGATGATCAATTTTTGTGCCATCTATGTTTCTTGTTGGACCAATATGGAGAAGTACTTACATTGTGTTCTAATTTTGTTCAAGAACATCAAACAAATTCAACCTCTTATGTACAACAAGGAGGCATCTGTGTCTGAAATAAAAAGAATAAATAAATTAGCACAAAGAGAAGTAGCAGGTCCATCTTGTCCGTTGTAGGCCGAGTTTAACTCGAGTTTTTGACATGGCACTTTTTGAGTTACCCTCCAAATTCACATCAACCTTTGAAATCTGAGTTCCCTATATGTTTTTAATGAAAATTTTCTAGCACTCACAGTAAGTACCGTTGTTGCACTCACTGTCTATGTGGTTGCATATATACACGTTACGAGGAATCGAAGTTTCACGTGGAGTCACTTGCGACAGGCACTCACCATGAGTGTCAAAAAATTACTAGTATTTTTAAATTTCACATTATTTATCTCGATTGACCTTATGACTTAGTAAGATAAATGCTTTTAACAAATAATAATATGTAGATCTGTGTTAGCAAGTTGTGGGAGCTTTGACTGAACAATGTCTGTTCAATACTACTTATGGGGTAGTTTCATATATACTTTTATTAAACTTTTTATCACCTAAAAATCACTTTCTCGTAGCCGAAATATTGAACACTTCAACACAAAGCAAACAATCATCACAGACAAAAATGAATAGAACAACGCTCGAGAAGTATTATAATTCCAGGACAAAATGCAATATGCAAAAATGTCGATTCTCTATGAGAAATAACCAAGTATAAGCACAAATCACACAAAAAAGAAGAGTGGAAACCAAACAAATATGAACATGGTCAGCTCTAGATTTTCAAGTAGATTTACCTTAGTGGAGTTGCAAAGGCTAACAAGAAATGTTTAGATGATCTAATAATAATCTAAATTAACTACAACCTCGTCTCACAAAAAGTTCTAATTTCAATTTTTACAAGTATTAAGACAAGTGCAATTAACAGTGTTGGAACGCTAAATTTAATATTATTTTCCTAATATACCTTTTCATTTATTAAATATTACACTTTAAACAATACTCTCTCTGTCCTAAAATGATAGTCCACTATTTCATTTTCATCCGTCTTAAAAAGATAGTCCACTTATCATATTGAATATGTATTTAATGTTTCATTTCCATATGTGCCTCTAATTAATTATTGTTATTCAACTACTTATGGATTGAAAATATTTCAAACAATTAATGATACAAGGGTATATATGGAAAAATAAGGTAAAATTAATTATTCTAACCACATTACCTACTAATCCTTAATCTATGTAAAATTACCTACTAGACTATCTTTGTGAGACGGATGTAGTACTATTTTGTTAATTAGAATGCACATTAAATATGAGTATAAAAGAAAATTAATATTTTAACTACTTTTTTAACAAAAAAGTGGACTATACTTTGGGACGAATGGAAAAGGAAAATTTACAATAGATCGGAAGAGCGTCGGTAGGGAAAGAGTAATACTCAATTGGCGTTTTTCATGTTTTTTTGTTGAAACTATAGCAGTTTTTTTTTTTATTTAAATGAGTTTTTTGCTCAAATTTGTAGTACGCTATGATGCCGTAAAGTTGTATGTGTAGTACTCAATTGATATTTTCATTGTCTTTCTATAATATGAAATGAAAAATGTAATATAAAAGCCTACAAGAATGAAAGGAAATAAGAGAATTTCCCTTCATATAGGTGGTTGATGGTAAATATTCTCGAAAATTTAGTGAGTTTTTGGTTACATATGAAAGTTGATGAGTTAATAGCTATATTTATAAAGTATAGTGAGTGCACAGTAATTTATAAAATATAGCTGTTAATCACGTCAATGACATCGTTAAATTTATGTAAATAGCGGTTAAAACAGTAATAAATAGTAAATATTCTCTAAAGTTTAGTGAGTTATTTGTTATATATGAAAATTTGATGAGTTAGTAGTGGTTATATTTCTAAACTAGTAATAAATTTTTTTGTTTATTAAATTTACGCTTGAATAATTTGACAAAAATTTGACAAAGGAAATTGAGATCTATTAATATATAAAGGTATTTAAGTGCCTTCATTCTCCCCCCAATTTGCTCTGCGGTCACTCTTGTAGTGAGTCTTTTCTGTGGTAAAAGTTTGATTTATGGTACGTTTTTCTAATTAACCTTTTTTATTCTATATTTGTCTGTAACTTTCCTTTCTCAGGCTTTTGCGTTTTTCTATTTTGTTACTATATATGTCTTTGATTACGATATTCTTCTACATGTGCTCTTCCGATCTTAATAACAGCATGCATCTATTAATTTTTTTCTCATTCAAATTATCTTCATTCATCAGTAGAGTAGAATTATCATCGTTTTAATCCATAATTTGGGTTGTGGTGGTGGTTCTTCACAGGCATATTTTCCTTTTTGCTTTCAATCATTCAGTAATTTTCCCTTCAAATTTCACACACGTATACTCTATTATTTATGGCAATTTTTTTTTTTTTTTGGGTTTTTGCAAATCCCATAATGATACAGAGGTCTTTGAACCATAAATTTCTTTATGCATAGAGAAGTCAAAGCTGAAGGCACTCGGAAAAGACTCTTCAAAGAAAAGAGAAAATACTTCAAAAACATTGTTAAAGAGGCTAAGCTCTACAGCTTTGGGTACTCTTTCAATTTCTTTTTCTTTACATAATATATGTCAAATGGTTAGATTGATACAATCTCCAATAATTATTTTTTTTACTAACAATTTAATTTAGGTCCTTATATTGATACAGTTGTATGAAAGTTAGATCTTCTTCCCCTTTTCATTTGATTATTCAAATATATAAATGTAGATGAGGGACTATACTGATGTTTAATTGATAATAGTACTAACAATTGCCCAAAATACCATATTATGATAAAAAGAATATTATTTTTCTTAATAATAAAATAAGAAGGAAAAAAAACTTGATATATAGTATTTCAAGCCAACCGGTTTGTGCAAGATCATTTTTGTGAACAAGTTGATATATAGTATTATTTCAAGTTTAAATAAGTTAAAAATTTGATGCAGAATAATACTACTTCATCTTTATGTTTTTCTTTATATTAATCAGTGCTCATAATTTCTCTATATAGTTGATGAGTTTTGACACAATCTTTTTTATTTGTAAATTACAATATGTAGATATTTATATTTTTTATTGATAAATTTGATTCAAGTAGAGATATGATATTTAATTGGTTCTTAATGAATGATTTGGCTCTTGATGAAAGATGACAGGAGTATTTTAAGGCTTACTAATAGTAACTATAGAGTGCTAGAAGAACTGTGAAGGCATGAGCGTTTGTGGTAGTAGAAATGGATGCATATATATATATATATATTTGATGGGTAATTGGCGCAAAAGGTCCCTACCTTTCAAGGTTTTTGTGCAAATCGTCCATACCTTTCATTTTTTGGTAGAATTCATCACTGCCATTAAATCTCTCCGTTTGTTAACTCTATTTTGAATATTATATATATAATTATATTATGTAAAACCTAAATTAATTCACGAATTATTATTTTTTGTATTTTTAAAAAATTAATGCACTCAAATCTTAATACGTCAATAAAATATTAAATTACATTAAATATTAGATAAGATTAAAGAAGAGAAATTAATTTTATTTTATTTGTTTTACATGGTTCAAAACTGAGTACTAAACGGATGCATAATTAAAAAAGTATAATAAGCAAAATAATTAACAACGATGCCGCATAAATAAAACAAAATATAATTTGATTTTCTGATAATTTTCTTGAATATCATATATATATGTATATTACCTTCAACAGTCCGAACTATCAGAAAAAGTGAAGAGAATATACATATATATATGATATTCAAAAATATTATCAGAGAATCAAATTATATTTTGTTTTATTGAGGCTTCATCATTGTTAATTATTTTGCTTATTATACTTTTTGAACTATGCATTTGTTTAGTACTTAGTTTTGAATCCTGTGAAACAAATAAAATAAAACCAACTTCTCTTCTTTAATGTCTGTTTGGTATCGTTTATAATTGGATTGGTTTATAATATATTTTGAAATTTGAATTTTTGAGACACTTGTCTTAATTTGATTTGTTAAATTTTATTGAAAAGTAAAAAAATTGTTATTTAATGTGATGGGTGTATGATGTGTCAATAGGGCAAAATGTTAAGTGTCACAAAAAATTTAAAATTCAAAATGTATTATAAACGAATTGATTATAATAGATGCCAAACAGGCAATTAATCTTGTCTAATATTTTATTGACGTATTAAGATTTGAGTGCATTAATTTTTTGAAAATACAAAAAATAATAATTAATGTATTAATTTAGGCTTTATATAATATAATTAAATATATAATATTTAAAATAGAGTTAACAAACGGAGGAATTTAATGGCATGGATGATTTTTACCAAAAGATACAAAGGTGAAGATGAAATTGCCAAAAAATGAAAGATAAGGATGATTTGTACAAAAAGCTTAAAAAATAGGGACCTTTTACGCCAATTACCCATTGTGGAAAGCTAAATGTATGACCTATATATTATTTAAATTTTTTCCTTTAAATATTTGTTCATTGATTCTATTGATTCAATTAATATATATTTATATTTTTAAAATTTTTATAAAGATACAAATATTAATTTATTATACAACTGTCAAATAAATGTATTTTTACCATTTTCTTTTTCGTGCGACGGACGGTGGATTAACTAGTGGTAAAAAAAGACAATACATTATACATGTTTACTTTTGAATGCAACCCCTAAAAGGCTTCCTTTAACCAGTTCTGGTTCACTTACGTAGATAGACGTAGAGAGAAGGGATGGAGAGAAAAAGAGTGACGGTTCGAGGAAGGGGAAAAGAGAAGGCGGTTTTCCGGCCAAAATTCTTTGGCTTTTCTTGGAGAGTAGGAGATATTCCATAGCCCTGTCGTACAGACCAGAGATCGCGCCATTGAAGAACAAAGGAAGAGGTGCGGGCTCCAGTCCTTTTTATTTTTCTTTTTTCATTTTTTTTATTATCACCAGTTGGGCTAAGATTGAAAACAAGCTAAATGTGCTATATTTTACTGGATCTGTAAAAGAACAATGAGTTTAATTTTAAAATGGTTTGCACCAATGAATAAGTAAATTGAGTTAAAACAAACTAGATAAATTAAATAGGATCAATTAAATAGAATAAATTTTTAAAATTAGTTCAAAAAATACAGAGATTCCATTTGAAAATTTAAAGTTGACGAGAGCTCGAAAACTATATTTTGATCAACATAGAGAAGTTGCCTAATTTTTATTTTAAAGTTTTAATTGTCCCTAAAGGCAATCTTAGATGTCTAGCTGTGGGTGTGGGTGATTTTGGGAGCGTCAATCACTATGTCTTGTATCCAACTCATGTGTGATGTTGAAGGATGGCGTGGGATTCCGGGCATCGGGTCACGGTGGTGGAATGAGCTGGTGAACTTTGGCGGTATATATCCAACTCAATTAATTATTAATGATATTCATTCATAAGACTTAAGCATGGGGCTTATTTAATATTTTGAGCAAAATAAGAGACTATATATGAGTTTAAGTATGTCAGGTCAGGCTCAATTGAGTATTTTAGAAATATTTTTTGACTAATTTGATGTTTTAAGTAAGATGAGGAACTCGATTCACAATTTTAGTAACATGACGGACTAAATTGATGACTTCACTAAGAGGAATTACATGACCACCAAGAAAATTAATTGCCACATCACATCATAAACCCACCACAAATCACTAATGAAATTTATAATGGCACCACATTAAATTTACAATTGTAACCAAACTATTATAAAAGAAATATATCCAACAATAAGGAGGGGGAGGAGGAGAGAAGAGAAAATTTTAGTGCACTTTTTCATATTCCACTGTCTATATCTTGATATCTTCCAACCACAACTAAAAATAACTTTCATGTGAGTTCTTGTAGGGGAAAAATGGGGGGTATTGGTATATGTCAATATTTGTGCCTTATATTTTATTTTCTACACATTACATTACATACTTTTTCTTTTTGAATTAGATATGTGGTACGTAATGTGTCTATTTATGGCCCTACTATCTGCCAAGATCTAAATATATTGTAACGTGACATTCATTCATAATTTTTCTTAAAAATTGAGAGAGTCGGTTTTTTCTTTAAAAAAAAAAAATTGTTGGATTTAATCATTTTATTTTATTTTATTTTTTTAAAAGAAGAATCAAAACTGAAATTTCTTTTTAAAATTTCTTCTGAGTTGTGTGTCATTATATGGGAATGGCTGGTGTGTGAAATTGAAAAAAGAAACATCATGGAAATTATGGGTGGCATTGGGGGAAAAAAAGCTTGTTTTCAAGGAAGATGATGATAAAAATAAATAATTAAAAAAGGAATTTATAATTGTGGCGGTAAGGCATCCCTTACTGATATTTCTAATCGGGGTTCGATTCACCACCTCACCCTATGATTCCCGCCTTGTACTTATGATTGTGGTGTAAAGAAAAAATAATTTGTGAAGCATATTTAAATATGGGTTATTAATGTAATTTTAAATAAAGACATTTAAGTAAAAAATAATATAAAATAAAATAATATAATTTAATTTGAGGTGTAAGAATTTAATGGAAAATGTCTAGACATTGTGTGTCGGGATGATGTATAGGGGAGAGGGAGAGGGAGGGGGAGAGAGAGAGAGAGAGAGAGATGATTATTTTCATTGAAGAGAAATATAAAGACATATGGGAAAAAGAGTGGAAAAAGTGAAAAAGAGAACGGTAGAAACAAATTAAAAAATACTCATAAAATAATGGTAGAGAATGATTAGGCAGGATGATTATTTTCATTGAAGAGAAATATAAAGACATGTAGGAAAAGAAGAGTGAGAAAAGTGGAAAAGAGGAGAAAGGTAGAAACAAATTAAAAAATAATGATGAAGTAGCAGTGGAAGATGTTTAGATGGATGTGTATTTGTAGAATGAGATTGGGAAATGATGATGCAAAAGTGATGAAAACTTGTCAGTAAATAATTGAAAAGTGATTAAAAAAATAGAAAATTCAAAGAAAATAAAAGAAGTATGGGAACTCAATTTTGGTATCTATCTCTCTCCTGGATAGACTGTGTCCACATTTTGTGTATTATAGATGCTCTAATATACTCTCTCCGTCCTATTTATATAGTCCACTTTTCCTTTTTTGCTCCTTACAATTATATAGTCCTCCTTCCATATTAAAATGTTGATTTTATGTTACTTTACAAATATACCTTATTTATTGTTATAGTTGTAACTATTAATTCAAATGTTAGTCATTAAATAACAGCAAGTTAAGATCATGATTCACACGGTTTAGCTTTCGAATAACATTTTTAACAATCCTTATGAAAAAGCAATGTCTGCTGAATAATTGGGACGGAGGAGGTATCTTTAGAAAAAAAAGAAGCTCTAATATAATTACCCCTTCACTGAACAAGGGACTAAATTGGGCCGTGTCATCTAGTTGGTTCCATAGTGGAACTAACTGTTGGTTCTATAGCATTTTTGCTAGGTTCAAAATAGTTCAACTCAAAGCAAAAACAGAAAGTAGTCGTATCCAGAATAACAAAACCAAACAGGTAAAATCCGAAATTGAGTAAGATGGAACCAAACCTGAATGAGCTTTGAGACTAATGGTATCAGACTGAACTGAACGTGAAACTTAGAGTTCAGGTTTAGATCGGAACTACCTGAACCCGAGACGCAATTACTAGGCTTAAAGTGAAAGCATTTGATGACTTTACAGCAACAGATTAGTGGTAAGATAAAATTTTTCTATTAAATATATCTAGATTTATTTTATTCATATTTAGCAAAATGTATTTTTTTTAAAAGAACTAAGTGAGAGCGACATTATTGAGACAACCCAAACAGTCCCTGACATTAATGTAACTGAACTGAACCAGACTTAAGCTTATGGTCGTTCCAGTCCTTCAACTCCCTGAAACCGAAACCTGAGTGCCTGAGCCCAAGTGGAAGGAAGCCAACCCCCCCAAAATAAGCCCGGCCATTGCACTGCTATCTTGAAGTCTCCTGGCCATTGTTTCAGGTTCTCTCTCTACTTTGTTTTGTTCGTGTATTTCATTGAAATGAAATTTCATAATTTTGTTTGGTAGTTTTTCACAACCTAGTAACGTGAGCTGAGATAAAATAGAGTTTTCATCTTCAGGTTTTGCAAGTAATTTATAGAAATTGTCTTCTTCGTGTCTTTTTCAATTTCGTATGTTGCTTGGGATTGAAATTAGCTTATGAGTTCTTTTCTAATGAATTTTATTTCTTGATCTGGAAAGCAAATAGATGAAATATTGAGAACTAAGTGTGAAACCTTTTTCCTTTTTATAAATATTCTGAAGACTTCGATAACCATATACACTCTTTAAATAAAAGAAATGTTTTTATGTAAACTATTTGTGTCTCATGCGCGTTTCTCCTTGTTTTGAAAGTATAGAAGTTGGAGGTGGGACATTTATGACTGGAAAAATTATATACAATCACAATAATAACAAATGGAGCCCTTGGCCACCACCTCCGGTGGGTTGGGGGTATAACTTGTCCTCACCCTGGCCCTTTGATAAATCACTTTTGCCCAAAAAACCCTGCCTCGTTCACGACAGGTCCCACTGGGTTAGTTGGCAAGTTGATATTTGCCATAACTACACAACGTAGCTTAGGTAGTTGCAGTTCATTTTGAACATGGATTGGTACGACCTTTGTCAAAAAAAGTCGTGAGAATTTAAGTGAATGTTTGGAAATTATGCTTACTCTTATTACTTATATACGTCCAAAAGAAATCTTAAATGGTTCGAATTGAGCTTAAAATGCAGATAAGTTGGCTAGGCTTACAAATATTTCCTCTCCTAGAGACAAGAAAAACAGAATCTGAATGGGTTTATTATATAGAATGTTTATGCTCTTAAAAGAACATTTGAATAAATTTTTATGTCGAAAACACTGCATTGTCTGCGAAGACCGCATGGCCCTATAGCACATGAACCATGGCATTTGAAGGATTGAATCCCAGTTTTTTGCTGAAGCTAGCTTCCTAAACTGTCAATTAAGTATCAGATTGCTGACTCTGAAAGAGAACATTCATTCTTGCTAAAATATATTAGAGATTTAGCAAGAAATAGTACTCTCTCCATCTCGCAAAGATAGTACATTATTCTTTTTTCATTCGTCTCAAATTATAGTCCATTTCAATGGTTAATTTCTTAGTTTTCTTATATACCCCTAGTTAATTCGTATTGTTACTAGCAAACAAGAAGAATTAAAGGGGAGTAATAAATAAAAGAAAGGGTATACAAGGAAAATTGTTATTAAGTGTTACTTTTCTAACATTTATTGAAATTTCTTAAACATTGTGAAAACAAGAAGGGGGCTATTTTACGGGATGGAGGGACTATATATTTTATATGGAAACAATGGCAAATGGAAACACTAACTCATGGAAGAATTTGGCAAATAACATACCTTTGGCTTTAAAAAAATAATTTCACATCTTTTGGGGAACAATGTGCAAGAGCATAGTGAATTTGTCTTTAAAAAATTTCATTTGCCTTATGAATCATCCTCAATAGCTGACTCTCAAGCTATTAAGTATAGTATGTAAACTGATTAGCAAGAAATATAGCGTAAATATTCACATACTTGGATGCAGTAAAGATACTTATTTTTCTAATCTTCTTTTCCATCCTATTCAACACTTGCTTAATACAGTTGGTGCTTTCTTCCTGCAATAAAAGAGTGAAAGTAATTTCTCTTATCTATGAATGGATATGCCATCTTATAACTAAAAAGTATAATTGTTATAGGTACCGGCCAAATAGATCTAACTAGAGAAACATGACACCTCATTATCTACTAGCTTAAAGAGGGTGGCTACATGATTTGTCGCCTTTGAACAACTTTCAGAGTCATGAAAATTGAGCAATGGTGAGAGAAAGCCAAACTAGATAATTCTAGCTTGGTTGTCTCTGTCTAATGAAAGCTCTATGTACAAAAGAATCCTTCACCAAGCAAATCAATTCTCATAACAGGTCAAATTTGGAAATCGACTACTAACAATCCCCATTAGATATTCTTTTCTAAAAGCAAATTAATTCTCTGTATTTAGTATTTATCATTGATGGGTGTACTTGTCACTCATTGTTACTCAAGAAGATTGCAAGCTTAAATGAGTTAAGGATTGAAGATGGTGTTTTCTCGTTTAATGGAGATTAGTGTTCCAATGAGAACATGATCTAGGGAGATATACAATTGCACAAAATCTATAGCTTATGGGAGATTTGCAATGAATCCTAAACCAAGCCCTTTGATTCCATGTGAGACTCACTTTGAAGGACTCCTGAGAAGGTGCGAGCAGACCCTCGAATACTGACCAGAGGGCTGCCCTTCTTTCGAACATGCTCTTAGACTTATACACACTCAATCAAAAAGTTTCATCAATGTGGGACGTGCTACTACTAACTTGTGTACACAGTTGCAATCATCTTTACCAAAAGCTACAGCTCATGGGAGATGTGCAATCTAACTTATATCCATCCAAGCTACGTGGAAATCCACCTCAAGCATACTTTGTTTACTCCTCATCTCCAAGATGCCACAGGGTATGCTCAAATAGTGATTTTTTGCCTGCCCCGAGTTAAAGCCTACTCTTGCTAAAAGTGTTTGATTCTCGTTGTGGGTGTTGAATTATAATGAGAACACTATTATGAGGTGAAATGACCGAAAACTTCACATGATTATCTTGTTAAAAATTTTCAGTTGCACGTGTTCATGCATATACAATCTGCTCTTGAAGGTGATGGACAGATTGCTGGTCCAACTTTGGATTCTGTGCCCCGTCTAATTTTAGCCCTGATTGTTGTTTCTTTCACAAATTCTGTAATTGTTCTTTTGAACTAAAGTGTCACTCCCCCCGGGGCACACGGCACATGACATGGATGGTAGCAGCAATGGTTCTCATTGAGCCGTGAGATGGTTTGGATTAATTTTTATTTAGTACTTGAACTTTTAATCTATGCTATTACAGCAATTCATTCCTATGAATTATAAAACGCATGCTGATTCAACTAAATTTCTAACTCATCGGAAAAAAATGATTTCAGGACCAGAGCCTCCACGTGCAGCATAACCTGTGGGAGTTTTTGGAGGTGGTCGTGGCTGGATCTCTGTTCTATGATGAAAGACTCGAATTCATGTCATTGGTAAGTGAAAGTTTAGATTGCGCATTGTTTGAAACAGAAATGGGAAAGTTCAGCTGAAGTTTAGCAATCAATTATTATGTCATTTCAACTTAATCCAAGCTAACAATCCTGGAAGATCTCAATATGATGACCAAATTTTTTGTGCCATCACTGGATCTTGTTGAACCTATGTAGAGAACTACTTTACATTGTAGCTTACTTCTGTTTAAGAACATTATGCAAATTCAACCTCTTATGCACAACCAGGAGGCATCTGTTCGCTATAGGAAGAATCAATGACATTATCACACAGAGAAGTTGCAGGTCCATCTGGTCCATTGTAGGCCAAGTTTATGTTTGCAAACTCGAGCTTTTGACATGGCATTGTTTTGCTGCACTCCACATTCACTGCAACTTTCGAGCTGGAAGTGCCCCATATGTTTCTGAATGTCACATTCTTTATCTGAACCCTCTAGTTCGATTGACCCTGTGATTAAGAAACATAGTGGTAAGTTTGACTGAAAAATGTTTGTGTCCGGTAGAAGGTGAGCTCAAAGAGAAAATAAGACACTATCGGAAAAGGACTTTGTTCTTGCCTTGGGGACGCACGGAGGGCGTGGGCAATATCGCTGGTCGATCATAATAGGGTTGTTGGAATTTTGCATGAACATGTCCTCAAATCTCATATCAGAAGCTAAACTCTCTAAAGGAAGGTGACCATGTTTTGATTCTCACACCATTCTCAGTCCCTGTAAAGGTGCAATTTCTTATGTTTATTCCTTGTACATAATCATTCTCATGGTCTTTGCCAAGGCTTCCAACACTGATGCCATGGCCGGGCCCACAATGAACGTCAAATATGTCGATATTTTGACTTCCGGAAACCATTGATATGCAGTCATCGCCGGTTTTTATGGTGGATTCAGAGATCTGAATTTTCTGCGAGCTCCCGATGTGGATGCCGTCAGTGTTGGGGCTATTGGATGGCACCGTTATTGTAACGTGACTGATGTTCATGTTATAGCACGCGAAAAGGTTGAAATGGGCGCTTTTGCTGTTGACTGAACTTAGATGCTGGACTATTGAATTATTCACAAAGTCGAACCTCAATGTCTTGAGAGGGTGAAAAAAAAAGATACATCAACGAGAACGAATAAGATAACCCTATTCGTATTCAATGAATTGGTAAGCGAAATGTGCAGATAAACTCTATTTCTATTTCAAAATAAAAATGAGTTTCACAAAAATTAGTGCAGGATATATGGTTGTGTAATTAATATATGTGGAATTCATGAATTATGTGTAAAATTGATTTGACCTGTTTTTATTTAAAATATTCTTGTTTTGAAGAAAAAAAATATTTTAAATAAAATACTAATGAAACACACAATGCATGGTTGAAAATAATGTTTTGACTAATTTAATTGAAGTTTGAAAAGTGTGGTGCATAACATACCTTATTCATTTATTTATTTCTTCAATTTGAAGTTTAAATTGTGTGTGTGTGTGTGTGAAGCATTTTTCGCTATATAGACATGTCATTTATTTCTATCAAATAAATCAAAAGAAAATAATAATATTGAAACAGCCATAAGTGTGTGGATGTGTAAACTTACAACTGGTAGAGTTGGACATTGAGAATTCTGGGCACAATCGTTATAGCTCCAAGCAGCATATCCTTGGCCATCTAAAGAACCACCACCTTTCACGGTCAAATTGTCGACGTATTGGAAACCGATCCAAGTGTTCGTTGAGAACTTAGAATGAACCGTGGGGGCCGTAATCGTCCCTTTTATTAGAAACGAAATCGAACCATTTCACCAACCCTCGAAAGTCACGGATTCCAACAAAAACGTTGCTTGGGGAACTAAAACCCTACTCCTTCCTCCATATGCACATGCATATTTCCATGCCTTGAGAAATGCCTAAGCAAAAAATTCAAAAAATGAACCAAGACATGAGTATTACTGAACAAGATTCAATTGAGGTCAACAAGAATAGCTGAATAAAATAACTATCTCGTATTATTTATCAAATATATGTTGTGTTATGTGCTCTTTTAGTGCACGAACTCACCTTAGAATCATCAGTCTTTCCGTCTGCCACTGCCCCATAGTTCGTCACATTAAAGAACTTTGGTGGTAAAGCAACAGCCCGTGCTTCGAAAGCACGAAGAAACAAGAGAAGTGCAAGAAGAACTCCAAAGCTAAAACTCAATGCCATTTCTCTACATCAAATAATTCTTGTGCTCATTGAAATCAAGTTAATGGAATATATATATATATATATATTAATTAGGGACTTGTTTTATTTTTCTTGGTTGAAATCAAATGTACATGCAAATGGATTTAGTTAATATGCTAATTATACAATGAACAATAATTTATTTCCTTAAATGGAGAGATTTTAATTGGTTAACATTTTTACATTCATATTTGCTGCAGATCCCTAGAAAGCAAAAATGCAGAACAAACCATGTGATGGAAACATGTAAATGCAAGCAAAACTTTTATTTATTTACTTATTTTTCCATATGATTGCATGAATTTGATCCACACTTTCTGGTTTATATTAAATTTCTTCTGTATATAGAATATTTAGGGAGAAATTATGAGATATATTATTATATGTAAATTAATTAAGAAGAATTTTTTGGGTTTTATTTCATTTGTTTGGTAAAAAAAGAAAAAAAAAAGAAGAGGAAAAACATATAAATGGATCAACTTCAATTTTGCTGTATTTAAGAAAGCATACCATGTGGAGGGTGGGTTTAGTTTGGTTAATCGGTTCGGTTCGGTGGGGCTCGGTTCTTAGTTCTTACTTTGTTAGATGAATACAATTGGTTTGAATAAAATTGTTATTGTTTCCTTCATGGAACAATTCAATAGTGTAATAACCTAAAATAGGTTAGATGATTATCTAAAGCAATATTGGGTTAATTAATCTACTGTTTTTCGTCTCTTTTTCTTGAATATTTTCCTTCTTTTGACATTCATTTAATGATAAATTTTTGGACGAATTATTTCATTCAAACAATATACATGCCTATTTCTTTTTTTTTTAATCACAAGTACAATATATAGATTTGCATTATAACAATATAAATACGTAATGAGTTACATTTGACAGAGCACGACACAAAGTAAAAAATACAAACCCAATCATACAGTTGAAAAACTCACATAACTCATAGTTAGTGGGATTCAAATGTTGGACTTTTCGAGTGAAATTTTTGCACTTTCCGAGGGCTTAGGGTGAACCAAATTCAAATTTTGAATGTTTTATCCACACATCGATCGATTTATAACAAATGGACCTCGATTTTCAAATGACTAAACAATGATAACCACTTCAAAAGTCTACCGGTATTACCTACTCCTTGAATATGTCTCGAGAACTAATCAAAATATTTCTCAAATTTAAAAAGAAAAACTTTTGGAATCAAATTTGACCACTTTATGCCAAATATATCGGACCTCAATTTTCATCGACTTTACTAATTCACAGCCTTTGCTAATCAAAATTCCATTGGACATTGAAAACTTACCTGTTTTCATATTTGAAAATGATAAAAGATTTTGTCAATTATTAAAGCTTAAACCGACAAATATTATATTGTCTTGAATGTTTTGATTGCAGAAAACTTAAAAAAAAAAAAAAAGACTTAAAACTTGAAAGATAAATCAATTGTTGTGTAAATTACACTACTCACAAGTCAAGTATTGTTTTTTCCCAAACTATCTTGAGACAATGAAAAAAGATTTCTTACCAACCAGCTAGCACATTATTATGTCAGCGGGTTTTTCCCTCGTGCTGCAGCATCTTTCCTCCTTATTACTCTATGTCAATCTAAAACATCATCAAATACTCAAAACACAAAATTTAAAGTAAATACAAAACTCAAAAATGAAAATAAAAATGACCCGGAAATTCCACAAAATATAAATCATTGTCAACTGGGATGGACCTAGAATTTTTTTTTTAGAACATGGGCTAGAATGAGAAAAAATTTAGTTCGACTCAAGTTATTTGTATTATTAAAAAATAAATCTTTTACATAAAATTTTAAAAAAAAAGTTTTGGGCTGACACGGCCTATAGTCCTTGTAAGGCCCCCACTACGTCACTGTTAATTAAGCGCATATATATATATATATATAGCTAAATAAAAGTACTAAAGACCATTGATTTAATATTGATTATATTTTGATGAAAACTTTTTAGCATTTCGGTGAAGTATTGTTATAACACCTCATCCCATTTAGTGACGTGTATTTACTTATTCACCTGGAATAAGAGGTGTAAAAAGTGCCATAAAACTATTATAAACATATGTTTTAGATATACGTCATTTCAGGACACATTTCGAAAGGTGGTTTCCACCTAACCATAACCTGCCTTTGATTGACTAAAAATCCTTCGAAAAGATACCAATACTATGCCTTACAACACAAAAATGTCAACAATGTCATGCTATTCGTACATTCGATTAATGTTTTTAGTTTCACAAATTGAAAAAAAAAAATAATAATAAAAAGAAAAAAGAATAAAAATATATATGGTCCCTCGTCTCGTTTTCTGCCACGCATGATTCTCTATAGTATCTACGTTCTTTGATTGGACGTATCGATAGAGCAATCACATGATGAATCATGAATGCAAAATTTGAACAATTCCGTTCAATAATGAAAAGTTGGACATTATTGATGTGTTTACGTTTGTTTGTTA
>CAVNYN010275121.1:0-21611 GCA_963692815.1 Nyctanthes arbor-tristis
ATATACATCAAGTATGTACAAATGACCCACTATTGCCACATGTGTTAATTTATTTGTACATACTTAATATGTACATAATTAGTGCGTACCCCACTATATTTTTGTTGATGCCAAATTTAGCTTTTCACCCAACAAACAAGATTTGCATTCGCAAAAAATTCACATTTGAATCGATATAAGCAGTAAATGTAAAAAGTCTAGGAATGTTTGTAATAAATGGAAGACTATAAATGTATTGAAAACAAGAAGAGTGAGATGTGGGTCTCGAACCCCTTTTCAGTTCTGTTTACCTCTATTTATAGTGTCCATTTACCATTTGTTTGGGAATAATGATTACAAGCATTTAATGTAACGCACATAAGTGACGCAAGGGTCTAATCGACTGAGATTAGACCTTCACTTTTAAACTTTTGGTTGTCTGAAGAAAGGTAATCTATATTTTGAGATATATTAAAAAGGAATGCAGATGTATTTTTGTGAGCCGAAGCACGAATTTGTGTGCCTTGTTGGAGTGGAGATGGTAGTTGTACTAAATTTTGTTTTTCCTAAATTTGGGTTGTTGAAATTTCAAAATATTCATCTTGTTGAATTAATTAATTAATTAAGTTTCCTTTAATGTTATGTTAATCACGTTATGGATATTTTTTTGAAACAAATCACGTTGTGGAGTACTAGTGTCTCTTCTTTATTTTATCTTTAAAAAATAATAGTAAATAAATTATTTGGGTCAGATTGATTATTACCACTATACAATAATATAAAACAAAATAGGCTCAGTTTGAACCCCATCAACTTAAAAATAATGCTACTTCCATTCCAATCCACTCATAATTTTTACAAATATTAAAAAAAATGTAATTAATAGTGTTAGAGATGTAAAATTTAATGTTATTTCTCTAATATACCCATTTATTTATTAAATATTTTACTTTAAATAATATTATTTTATTGATTACGAGGCACATTAAATTAAATAATGACACAAAAATAAATTAATATTCAAACTACCTCTTTAATACGAAGATGTATATTTTGAGAGGGTTGAAAAGAGAAAATTGGACAATTTCTGTGCAACTAGTACTCTAAGAGTATCCAGTATCCTATTACGATACTCCAGACCCAATCAACAATTTACGCATGGGTTCAAGGTCTCAAAAAATGAGGCACATTCTCATTGGACCGAAGTACCGTATTAGGAATGAGAAGTGCCATATTAGGTTAGTGTGGTGACCATTGCAAACTACAACAGCATCAAACCATTCTTTCAGGAACTCATTTCTTTCTGTTTTTGACTCAACCATCCACTGGCCATCCACTCGTTCAACTCGGACCACTTCTGAATTCAACCGTATCAGCTCAACGAGTCCAAAGTCACCAGCAAACGAGTTCAGAAATTCCAGCACCTCTTCGTGCCCGGGAAAAGTTTTCACTTCACCATTTTTCCCAATTTTGAATGGATAATCTGAAAATCCCATGAGCTGTTTCGGAAAGTTGCTGGTTAGAGAAGCGTAAAGACTGCTATGTATAATCTCTCGGTTGGGATCACGGCCGAGAGGGTCGGATTCAACTCGAGGATCGTAAACCCATGTTCCGCCGATTTGGCAGGATTTCTCATAGACAACAACGCGGTGGCCTTCTCTTCGGAGCTCCCGGGAGGTGGTGAGACCAGCGACACCTGCTCCGATTACGGCCACCATCAACGACTCCGCCATTGAAATGCTGCTGCGTGTTGAACTGGCACTGGGGAAGACAGTTATAAGAAGACACGGTTGGGAAACTTTCGATATTTGATTTTTATGCACCTTAACTTATAAATAAGAGCAAGTTCGTCCTCAGCAATATGAAACTTGGTTACTTTTCCCAAAAAAAAAAAAAAAGAAAGAGGTCTTTGTGAAATTGCACATGTTAGAACAATTAATTATATCTCAAGACAGAATTTGTTCAAATAAATTACATTTAGTCTAGAATGTAATGGTTTACACACATTGGGAGTATGTTAATATACCTCATCCCTATGTAGCAAATGGCAATACATGGATGGTTAATTTAAAGAGTAGTGCTATTTAATAAACTGAAAACCGGTCTTCAGTCTAGTTGGTATTTTTACATTAGAGAATGGATGACTGATCATAAATACATGGAGACATCTACACATTCATTATCTAATGAGAAAATGTCAACTACACTAGAGATCAATCTCCCGTCTAGATAAATAATATTCTTCTAATTTTAAAAGGTAGGACTCATTTCAACAACTCATATACATCAAGTATGTACAAATGACCCACTATTGCCACATGTGTTAATTTATTTGTACATACTTAATATGTACATAATTAGTGCGTACCCCACTATATTTTTGTTGATGCCAAATTTAGCTTTTCACCCAACAAACAAGATTTGCATTCGCAAAAAATTCACATTTGAATCGATATAAGCAGTAAATGTAAAAAGTCTAGGAATGTTTGTAATAAATGGAAGACTATAAATGTATTGAAAACAAGAAGAGTGAGATGTGGGTCTCGAACCCCTTTTCAGTTCTGTTTACCCCTATTTATAGTGTCCATTTACTATTTGTTTGGGAATAATGATTACAAGCATTTAATGTAACGCACATAAGTGACGCAAGGGTCTAATCGACTGAGATTAGACCTTCACTTTTAATCTTTTGGTTGTCTGAATCATGCATGGGGCAAGTAACCTCCATATTGCATTTAATGCTGGAGTCTCATCAGCCGTAAGTGATAAGGTTCCTCACGTGGGTTCTCAAGCTGCTGCTGAGTTGGTATGCTCGTTGTGCTCGCTAGGTTGCGTCTTTTGGTTGAGGTACCTGTAAGCTCGTTGGCGATGTGCATGTATGTCCTGAGTTGTGAGAGCGATGGAAAAAAGCTTTCTCCTTTAGGTCACTAAATCAGGTCACTAGATCTGTTGGTCACTAGGTCGCTGGGTTACGCGGGGAGGCGGGGCCTGCTTCCCAGACCCAGTGACCGTTGACCTCCGTTGTTCAAGACCTTTGTTGGCCATCTACGACTTGGTGGATACAAAATGCCCCCTCAAGGTCACTGTTCATGAAGCTCAGGGTTAGCGGCCTTGAATATTTGCTGGCAGTTATCTTTGAACATTTTGCTGCCTGAAATCTGGCTCTTTGAAGTTCGAAATAATTCTGCATCTCCACGTGGCCGCTGTTTAGTGGAGTGGGGTGTTCTAGGGAACTTGCAGGCAATAATCATTAATTTGATTGCTATCTTTTCACTTCCCAAGGAAATACACGGTTGTCACGCTGTATTTTCTCCTCCCTTATTTAAATTCTTCATTTCACTTATATCTCTCCTTTTATCTCCTATTTATCTGGCTAAGAGTTTTCTCTTGCCACAGTATTGTTTTCCGTTCAAAAGCATCCAGAGATTCTTGCTCCTCAAGATAATTTTTCTTCATCATTTCTAAGTTTCTTGGGTAATTTTGAGATAACAAAATGACAAGCGAATGAAACGAGGTATCTTGGGTAAGTGCCGAATGGTCTGGCGGTGACGAAATGGAGCCTGAGATTCGGGCTGACCAGGTAGAGAGTAAGAGAGAGAGAGAGAGAGAGATGAGGTGGAGGCAAGTTCAAGTGGATGGCATCCGGCGGCGGTAGTCGTAGAAGAAGATTTGCAGTGGGCGGCTAAGGACATTCTCTCACATGTGACGGCGGAAGATTTGAGCGCCGTCCATCGCCGCTGTCACGTGCCAGATGATGTGGCCTTCTGGGTCCCTCATGAGGAGGAATGGTCCCATAATCTTCCAAGGGGATGTGTGGCCGTGAATACAAAAATGTTTGATGCCGGGTTCAGGGTTCCTCTTCCCAGACCTATGATCAAGCTGTTGCAGTTTTAGGGGGTTACCCCCTCTCAGATCCCGCCAACTTGGGGGAGGACCATAATAGGGGTCTTCGCCTTCTGGCAGCACAAGGGCTGGGGGTATCCCAGCCCTGAGGAGATCGGAAGAGCACACGTCTGATTGAAATCCTCGCCCTCTGGAGGGAAGGGTTGGTACTTTGTGGTAGCTCACCCTAAATCAGGAGGCCGACGCCTTTGGGGCAACCAGGTGAAAGGGATCTGGGAGTCAGTCTCTGATTCGAAAGAGAACTGGTTCTGGATAGGAGGCAATTGGAAAACCCCACTGAGCCCAGATCACCAAGACAATAGCGCAGCGACGAGCGACGTGAAAGCTAGTAAGTGGCTTTCAATAAATGTTTCTTTGGAGCCGTTGAGCTAATACTTTAATTTTTTCTTTTCTGTTTCAGGAAAAGACATACCGCAGTTGATATCCCCGTCCTTTAAAAAGCGAGCTGAAGAGATCATAGGTTTAGAGAGAAAAGCTCGCCACGCTAGGGACCTTACAGCGAGGACTCTCTGATTGAGGTCGGGCTATCGACGCCTTGGTTAGAGCATTGCACAGCATCCCTCCTCCCAATAAGTAGTAATTATGCGCCAGATTTACTTGTGCTTGCTTGGCGGCCTGACACCGGTGTTATTCTTGTTTTCAGGTAAAAAAGTTCACCGAGAAAAGACTCAGGAAATGAAGTCAGCTGAGGAGATCGCCGCCGCTAGAGAAAAATGAGCAGAGGAAACGCCTCCGAGAGAAAGCAACGGGCAAGGAGGTCGCGCCTGCGACTGATCTGGTGGTTGCAGACCCTCCGGCAAAGCACCAGCGAGCTGATCTTCCCCCTACTCCTCTGGGCTCTTCTTCTAACTTGTTGCTCCCCGTTTCTACGTCAGGCGGGAAGGAGTCACTTGTTCAGGTGAGGAGGACCTTGGACCTGGTGGTAGATGACCTGTTTCTCCCCGTTCAATAGAATCAGCGAGCTGTCATGGAGAAATTGAAAGGCAAGAGGCCCAAGGCTCTGCTCAGTTTCAATCTTGCCAAAAGGCCATTTGAGAAGCCTGTGGAGGGATTACCAGGAAACGTTATCGACGCCATGAGCGATGTGGCCAGAAGCTGGTAAAAAATGTGGGATAAGTATGCGACCTCCATATCTCTCCTTGAGCTCCATCAAGCAAGTGCGGCCATGCGGAGGTGTTCAGCTGTTTTGGACCAGCATGTTGAGACTCGCATTTGTAGGGTTATCAGTGATACCAAAAAGATGACCAAGGAGGCGGGTGAGGCCGCCAAGGTAAAAGATGAGGCCGAGCTGGCCCTAAAGGAGAAAGAGTAGCACCTAGCCGTTTTCAAGGATGAGGCCGCTATGTTGAAGAACGAGCTAGAGGCCTCTAGGAAGAAAATTGAAGGGCTGGAGAGCACGCTGGCGACCGAGAGGTCGAATCACGAGCAAGCTCCTAAGTAGGCCAAAAGCAGGGCCTCATCTGAGGAGCTGGTCAGATATAAGAAGGCGGTGGCCAAGTATAAGGCTTCAGACGAGTTCAAGCAGGCCAATGCCAAGTTATACTATGAGACGGCCAAGGAACTGTTAGGGAAAATTAAAAAAGAATGGCCTGAATACGACCTAGCTTTTCTCATAGAGTAGGTAGCCAAACTTAAGCAAGATTGTGGCTACGAGAGCTCGGACGACGAGGATGCTGAGGCCGCTCTCCCGCTGGTGAGGAGGCTGAGGTCCCTACTCCGGAAGATCGGGTCTAAAGCTCTTCTTCCTTTATTTTTCTGGGCTTTCATTGTAACTTTCCATTAATAGAAAAGAATTTTTAAGACCTTTGTACAACTGTCTGTTTGCTTGAATGACTTTGTCACTTATTATTTCTCGCATTTACTTGTACAATCTTTGGACCAAAGTGTTAGGACGCTTGACCAGAAGCTCATTCTAGTTTAGGTCGTGTACAATAAGTGAGGGTTCGTACAAGCATCAGGCCGTTTAATTAGAAGTTGATTCCAGTTTCAGTCGTGTGACCAATGATCACAAGTGTTAGGTCGCTAGCCAAGGGCTTGCCTCAACTTTGTTCGCGGACCCGTTAACTTTGATGTGAGGTAATTGACTAATAAGACAAATCTGTTTTAGACGAGTGTTAGGTTGCTGGCAGGATTCTTGTTCCCGCCTTGGTCGCCTAACCCTTACTCAGTCATAGATTTGCCTTGTGCGGGGCAGTGGAGAAGTAAGGACATAAGTATTAAACAAACTAAACAATGGTTGAAAACGATGTTAAGCTGCTAGGTCGTGAATTATTAGTTTGGAAATTATGATCTCGCAAAAACGAGTTAATTTTCCAAACGCCCTGACAGTCCAAATGCAAGGTTTTAGAGTTCATGCCCGGCTATTGATAGTATTTCTTCAGCTGCTCCGCGTTCTAAGGATGCATCAATTCGTCCATATGCATGTCCTCGAGCTCGTAAGCCCCATTTGATAGAACACGCTTGACTTGATAAGGACCTTCCCAGCTAGGCCCCAGTGTCTCCGAAGTCGGCTCCTTAGAGAATAGGAAGACTTTGCACTGGACTAGGTCTTCTACTTCAAACCGACAGACTCTAACCCTGGCATTGTAGAACTTGGCACATTTTTATTTATAGGCCGCATTTCTAATTTCTGCCAATTCTCTTTTTTCCAGTAATAAGATTGAGCTCGTTGGTAAGGAGCTCATTGTTTCTATCTCACTGTAGTGGGCCACTCTAGAACTAGGGACCTCTAACTCAACAAGGAATATAGCATCAGCTCTATATGTGAGGGAGAAGGGCGTTTCCCTAGTCATGGTTTGGCAGGTCATTCGATAGGACCACAAAACCACAGAGAGCTCTCCCAGCTTCCTTTTAGAGCTTCCAAACATCTTTTCAATGTCCGTTTGATGATTTTGTTGACGGTCTCAACCTGTCCGTTGGCTTGCGGGTGATGGGGCGTAGAGTAGAAGTTTTTTATGCCCAACTCTTCGCAAAACGACCTGAACCTTTGGGACCTGGAATATGCAAACAATTGATTTCCAGATGAAACCCGTTGTCTTATGTTCCGTAATGGTGGCAAGAGCTTCAGTTTCGACTCATTTTGTAAAGTAGCCAATAGTAACAATGGCGAACTGAGTCCCCCTTTTGCCTTTTGAGAGTGGATCAATGAGAGCTATCCCACATTTGGTGAAGAGCCACGGTCCTATGACTGAGGTTAACTCTTACGGTGGGCTTCTAATCAGGGGAGCAAACCTTTGGCACTTGTCGCAAGCCTTGGCGAAGTCAATTGCGTCTTTTCTAACACTAGGCCAGAAATACCCATGCTTTAGGATTTTGTGTGCAAGGGCTAGTCCGTCTGAGTGGTTGCCACAAACTCCAGAATGTACTTCCTCCAAAACAGCTCGTGCTTTAGCAGGGTTAAGACACCATAGCAGAGGTCTGGCGAAATTTTTTTTGTATAACTTCCCATCAATTAACGAGAATCTGGCGACCCGATGTCTGAGCTTCCTGGCCTCCACGCCTTGGGGGGAGGGGGGCTACTCCCTCTTTTAAGAACTGGATGATTTGGTCTATCCAGTTGCTTGTAGGGCTCATTTCTGCTGTTGCTACCTCCGCTTGGGTGAGGTCGCTAGCTCGCCAATTGGGATGCTACTGAGCTCGTCTGCACCCTTACTACTCGCTAGATTAGCCAAGGCGTCGGTGTGGCTATTTTCAGCTCTTGGGATTCGCGTGATTTGAAGTGATCCAGATCTTTCAACTCTTCTAGCAGCCTGCTTTGGTATTAGGAGAGCTTTTCACCTTGCACCTCATAGATATCGCTCTTTTGGTTTACTACGAGCTGGGAGTCACTTTTGATGGCTACCCTTTTGATACTCATTGACTTTGTCATGCTGACCCTGGCCAAGACTGCTTCGTATTCTACCTCGTTGTTTGTCGTGCTGAATCCAAATCTAATAGCTTGGCAGTAGTAATTTCTAGTGGGACTGACAATACAATTCTGGCTCCTTAAGCATGGCTTGTGGGGGATCCATCAGCGTATAGTTCCCAAGACAAAGGTTCCGCGCTACCGAGGTTGGATTCAGTGGGTGTAAGTTCGGCTATGAAGTCAGCCAGGGCTTGTCCTTTGATGGCGGTTCTTTGCTTGTAATTAATGTCGTACTGACTGAGCTCTACCGACCACTTGACAATCGACCTAATAGGTCGGGTTTTTGAAAGATCTGCCTTAGAAGAGCGCTTGTCAAGACATTGATCGTGTGTTCGAGGAAGTAAGATCGGAGCTTCTTCGAAGTGACCACGAGAGCGTATGCGAGCTTTTCCATGGAGGGTATCTAAGCTCCGTATCGTGTAAAGTGTGGCTCACATAGTTGCCTGAGAGCTGAGTTAGTCCTTTCGTTCTGACCAAAACCGCGCTAATTGATGATTCCGAGATGGCCAAATATAGAGACAGCGCTTCCTGACAGAGGTTTGGATAGTAGAGTAGAGGAGGTGAAGTGCTCCTTTAGCTTAGTGAAAGCGACCTGACACTCTTCTGTCCACACAAACTTTTTCGACTTCTTGATAGCTTCAAGGGAAGGTTTGCTCTTATCTGCAGATCTTGACACGAAACGACTTAGCGCGGCGATCCGTCCTATTAGGCGATGAACCTTTTTTATATATTTGGGAGGCTCCTTATCAAGAATTGCCTTCTTTTTTTGGGTTCGCCTCGATTCCCCTCTGATTAACTATGTATCCCAAGAACTTTTCAGAAGCAACTCCGAAGGAGCATTTTTTGGGGTTAAGTTTCATCTTGTAACTTCGGAGGATTTGGAACATTTTGGAGAGGTCCTCGGTATGCTGCTCTGCTTGAAGGCTTTTGACGAGCATGTTGTCGATGTAAATCTCCATAGTCTTACTGAGCTGACTCTTGAGCATGGGGTTGACCAGTCGCTGGTAGGTTGCTCCGGCATTTTTCAATCCGAATGCCGTCATCTTGTAACAATAGAGCCCTCGGTCCATTATGAACAATGTGTGCTCTTTGTTTGATAGGTTCATAGGGATTTGGTGATACCCAGAATAAGTGTCCATAAAGCTTAACAGCTCGTGACCCCCTGTAGCGTCGACCATTTGGTCTATTCTAGGCAAGGGAAAGCTATCTTTGGGACATGCTTTGTTTAAGTCTGTGAAATCAATGTGGATTCTCCAACTCCCATCGCTCTTCTTGACCAGAACTGGATTCGCTACCCACTGAGGATGCAACGCTTCCTTGGCCGAGGCCTCGTACCTTTTGTAGTTGAGAGGTCGTCTTTTTTGTTTAACGGGCCTGACGGTAGGATCAATATTGAGCTTGTGGCAGGCATGCTTAGGATCAATCCCCTCTATATCCTCATGGACCCATGCGAGGACTTTCAGATTTTGTTTTAAGAATTCGACGAGCTAGGTCCTTATTGGTTCCTTGAGCCCAGTCCCAATTCTGAGTTCAACCTCTGGCCTTGTGTCACTTAGTTTTATATTTCGAGCTCGTCGTCTGGGCGAGCTTGTGCCCAGAGTCGTCAGCCCTTTGATCAAGGGTATGAATCTCCATGAGAGGTTTTACACTAGAGAAATGTTCCGGGTTAGATCGAGCCGAGGTAGGCTGACTACCACGTATGATAACAGTTTCGTGGCTGGTGGAGAACTCCATGGTGAAGTGGAATATAAAGGTTGTGGCTCCAAGATCGTATAGGATGGGGCGTCCCAGTATGTCGTTATATCTAGAGGTGCGTCCACAACGAAGAAGTCCGCAAGAATTTTTGTTGTGAGGGGCTCGTCCCCTAATTCCACAGAGAGCTTGACCTGATACTTGGCCTCCACGTGATCTCCGGTGAAGCCTTAAAGTCTAGCTCCACAAGACCTAATGGCCCTTAGGTTGATCTTCATTTGTTGGAACGCGCTCTAATAAGTAACGGTCACGGTGCTGCCGCTGTCTACCAAGGTTTTGTGGATCTTAACACCTGCGACTGACGTGATAACAGTTAGGGCGCTCACATGGGGGTTCAGCTGGCTGCTGGTATCTGTGTCGCGTGAGGAGAAAGAGCTTGCTTGGGATGAGGGAATGTACTTCTTAAGTGAGTGATAAAAAAGCTGGCTTTACTCATGTGAGCTCGCCTCTGTCCGTTAGAACCCTCCATGTCAAGGTTTCTGCTGCTGAGTATGCAGATCTCAGTGGGAGGTTAGTTCTGTGGAGCTCGGGTTTCGAGGTAGGCTAGAGGACTAGCTTGCTTGTCAAGCCTTTGGCGATTTGCTATGTGTTCGCCCAAGTGTCCCCATCCAATTAGCTGCTCGATCTCACACTTTAGGTACCTATAGTCGTTCGTGTTGTGCCCCACGTCCCTGTAACATCTATAGTAATTTGATTGGTCGGCGTTCTTCATCTGTCTTTTTACGGGCTTTGATTTGAGGAACATTGGGCCGCTCATCAAGAGATCAAAGAAATATTCTGCAGATACATAGAGTGGGCCGGTTGGGGCAGAAGGTTCTTGGTCCTCTCTCCGGCTGGAAAATTCTTCTCTGAGGTTGTCTGGTCGCTCCTTAAGTGCACCCAGCTCGTGGGTTTGTTGAAGGGTTAACTGGGAACCTTGAAAACTCTGCGGAAGAGGGCTTAACCTACGTTTATGCAGACGAGTGGGCGCTGAGCCCTTTCTCTTTTATAGGTGCCTACTTGGTCGATGTGGCTTGGGTGACCTTGGACTCCCAGGACCTTGTCCAGGCCAAGGCCACAATCTTAAGTAAATGCAACTCCCAACTGTATTTTTTGAGGAATCTGATGCAGCCATCGCGTTAGGGGCTGGCCGGCCAGACCCTTGCATCTGGGCACGGCCTAACCCTTTCTTGATGCATTTCCCTAGAGGATCCGTCCTCTTTAGGGGTATTTTACAACCTTGTTGGGAAGTTGGTGGGTTGTGCTGTTGTAACCGTCTGACTTCTTCGGCCAGGGCCTCTACTGTCACCAGAAAGTTTCTGTTGCCACTGCCGGCTATGAGGAGCTGGCACTGGCACTGCCTCGGTTTTCTCAGAACCCAGGAGGTGTTCCGGCACTGCTAGTTCCTGTCTTTTGACTTTCGGAACGTCTTCCACTCATTCCTTTTTCACCGGAAGTTAGATTTCACCGGATATTTGTTTTACACAGCTTTTTGGAAGGCTCCACACTAACGGCACCAATTTGTTGATGTCACATTTAGTTTTTGACCCAATAAACAAGATTTGTATTCGCAAGAAATTCATATTTGAATCGATATAAGTAATAAATGTAAAAGGCCAAGAATGTTTGTAATAAATGGAAGATTATAAACGTACTGAAGACAAAAAGATTGAGATGTAGGTCTCGAACCCCTTTTCAGTTCTGTTTGCCTCTATTTATAGTGTGCATTTACCATTTACTTGAGAATAATGATTACAAGCATTTAATGTGGCCCTACATGAGTGACTCAAGAGTCTAATCGACTAAGATTAGACATTTACTTTTTGACTCTTGGTTATCTGAACCATGCATGGGGCAAGTAACCTCCATATTGCATTTAATGCTGGAGTCCCATTAGCCGTAAGTGATAAAGTTCCCCACGTGGGTTCCCAAGCTGCTACTGAGTTGGCATGCTCGTTGCAGGTGCTAGGCCACGGCTTTTGGTTGAGGTGCCTGTGAGCTCGCTGGCGAGGTGCTGTAGGTCCTGAGCTACGAGAACAATGGAACAAAGCTTTATCTTTTAGGTCGCTAAATCAGGTCGCTAGATCTGTTGGTCGCTAAGTCACTGGGTTGGGCAAAGTGCTCGAGGCTTGCTTCCAAGACCCAATGACCGTTGACCTTCGTTGTCCTTTGACCTTTGTTGAACCTCTACGACCTGGTGGATACAATTTACTTAAATGTTTTTTTACTTCACCTTTCTTCAAAATTTTGGAGTGTGAACCATGTATGTATAAATAGACCTACTGATTGCCAGATGAATATAAGAGTATAATAACACACCCTCGTAAGATTATGTTAAAATTTTTGGTGCACCACGATCTAAAAGTTTCTATAAACTTCAAAAGTGCTCTTTGTTGGATTAAATACATATTTGGTCAATCAACTTATCCTTTTGTTTTTAAATCATCACTTATGTTTAACTTGTTACTCATTAATCACTGAACTTATAAATGTGTTATATATCCATCACTGCACTTATAAAAGTGTTTCTCATCCTTCACTAAGGTGGATTTCATTAATTACATCTAACAGAGGAGATGACGTGATTTAAAGGCAAAGTGACGTGAACAGTTCCGCTACGTGACAAATGAAATACCTCCATAGTCATTGAACTATTCAATGTGTTACTGATTGGTCACTAAGCTTACATTAAATTACTAATCCATCATTAAATTTTAACGTGTTACTGGTTGGTAATTAAACTTGCCTTTAAGTTATTAAATCATCATTGAATTTTGACGTGTTACCTGTTAGTAACTGGATTTATAAAATGATATCAATGTACAATGTATCGTCTGTTTCCCGAGTTAGTATTAATATTTTTTTCTTTTTTATAAGATTATTATTTATTTTTCATATTAACCATATCTCACAACGTCTCGAGTATCATTTTGAAATATATTATAATTTTCTATGCTAGATTATGCTTGCTAAGTAATAAACTCCGAATGTATTCTCTTTTTAAGACTTTTGTGAATTATCGTATATAAGCAGTTGTCGGAATTTATTACTTAGCCTATCATAGAAAATTACAGATTCTACCTCAAAATGGTATTTGAGACATTTGTGAGATGTGATTAATATGAAAAATAGATAGTAATATTGTAAAAATGAAAAAATATATATAAATATCATTTTGGGAAATGAACGATACATTATACATTGATGTCATTTTGTAAATTCAGTTCCTAACAGGTAAATTCAGTTACTAACAGGTAACACGTCAAAGTTCAATGATGATTTAGTAATTTAAAACAAGTTTATTGATCAACAAGTAACACGTTAAAATTTAATGACAGATTAGTAACTTAAATATAACTTTAGTGACGAATCAGTAACACTTTGAATAGTTCATTGACCATGGAGATATTTCATTTGTCACGTGGTAGAGCTGTTAAGTCGTGTCATTTTTCCGTTAAGCTACGTCATCTCTTTCGTTAAATGTAATTAACGGAATCCGCCTTAGTACTGGATGAGAAACACTTTTATAAGTTCAGTGATGAATATGTAATAAGTTAAAGATCAGTGATGATTTAGAAATAAAATGGTGGCCAAATGTGTATTTAACTCGCTCTTTGTTTTGACTTTTACCTTTACGTATTATGTAGAGTTTTAACCATCATCAATTAAATAATACTCTCTCCTGCCCACACAGATAGAACGATAGATATTTTCACACAAACTAAGAATTGGTAGATAATGTGATTGAAACATTTAATTTTATTTGTATTTTTATATTTTAGTCTTTAAGTATAATTAATGATTTCGAATTAATACCAATGACTAAAGTAGAATTAATATCGAAACCAATACAACTATTCAAATTGCACCCATTAAAATTCTGTGAACACCTTGAACTTGAATAATATGCCAAAAAAATTATTCAACTCATTTTTCTCTTAAAGTTTAGTACCTAGGTATTTTAAGCGGTTAATTAATTAAGGACAAATATAGAAAGGAAAAATTAAACACATGTCTAATATAGCAACTGAGCTATTTTTTTTAAGACGGATAAAAATGAAATACTGGACTATCTTTTTGAGGGAATGGAAGTACTCATTAATTAATTAATGGAAAATTAGTTGTAAATTTTGATTTTTTTTTTTTTGGGTCACGCGATTTATGTTTCCAGAAATTACAAGCGCGGGCGTGAGCTATTACAATTTGAAAACGATAAAATTCAACAAATACGGAGTCAAATTTTGTCCTTAATCCTCTCACCTTATAACTATTAATAACTAACAAAATCCAAGACTCTAACCCACATTTGCAATGCCGGAAGCGCAAAAAGTGGCCGTTATAGGTGCCGGCGTCGCCGGACTTGCTTCCGCCCGCGAGCTTAAGAGGGAAGGCCACCAAGTTGTAGTCTACGAAAAATCAAACCAACTTGGCGGAACATGGGTCTATGATCCCCGACTCGAGTCCGATCCGCTCAGCCTTGATCCCAAAAGAGAGATTGTCCACGGAAGTCTCTACGCTTCTCTCTGCACCAATTTGCCCAGGCAACTTATGGGTTTTTCGGATTATCCGTTTAAAATTGGGAGAAATGGCGAGCTGAGGACTTTTCCCCGCCATGCGGAGGTGCTCGAGTTTTTGAACGAGTTTGCTCGGGATTTTGGACTCGTTGACTTGATAAGATTGAATTCAGAAGTTGTCCGAGTTGAGCGAGTCAATGATCGGTGGATGGTGGAGTCAAGAACGAGCGGGGTGAGATCGGAAGAGCACACGTCTGATGCTGTTGTGGTGTGCAATGGCCACCATACCCAGCCAAGAATCGCAAGTATACCTGGTACAATTTTCTCCTTATTCGAATTATGTACTATCCAAAACAGAAAAATGAGAAACTTGAGTTTTACGTTTCGTCAGCCTCCCGTTTTATCACATATTAATCGCGATGTGCTTAAGCACGCATAGACTTAATACTCAATCTCAAGGATTTCTCACGCCTACAGTTTTTAAAACCATGATCAGGGATGGATCTTCTAGGGAATGGCACTATGCTATAGTCTAGTGCGGTCCAAGACAAACTTTTTTTTCTCTTTAAATAAGGTTTAATTTGAAATTCTTATAAATTCATTAACTATTAATTTATTCTAATAAGCTAAACTCATTAAAATCATATTCCCTAAAGAAATAACTCTACTCCACATCTTAGGCTCTGTTTGTTTAGAATTTTTATAACAGTTGTCATTATTTTGCTGTCAGAAGAAAAAAATTGATTTGACTAGTCCAAATTCACGTGAAAGGAGAGGAAACCAGCGTGGCCCACCCACTTTTTGAAACCCCATTTAATCTTACACCGACACGTGTCCATTTTATAATTTTTAAGAGAGCAATTATTATGTCAATTATGCCAAATTATAACAAGAAAAATTATAAACAATACCAAACGGACCTTTAACATTTTATTTAGGATTTTCAAAAAATATGTAAGATTAAATAGAAAACCTTCAAGGATTTGGGCATGCAATTGTTGCTTCACATCCAATTTATGAGTCATTATTTTTCTATTAAAATCTCATTAAATACAATTTTAACAGGTAATCTTTCCCTTTGCTTCATATTTTATTATAGGGGCTATATTTTAGTTTTGAGGAAGTACGTAGTCATCCATATAGTTATTTTTAAGCGCTATACGTCTGGCGCCAACTAAACTTTATGAAAGAAACTAATATTGGTGTAAGTATATAAATTTTCTTGCACCTCTTGGATGACATGGTGCCAAACATTTGGCCGTACTTCTAAATGAATCAATATTAATAAAAAAGTAATTGACTACAAGTGTCAATTGTCAGGCTTATAGTACTCGTCTTGATGTCTAATGACATTATAAGGTACATCCCATAACGGGACCCTGAGTATGTAAACTTTGCTTTTGTTATTGTAAAATGTCCAACCATACTAATAAGAGAATTGTACAGTTGTAATTGAATACTGGCTATTAAATTATGTTAAACACCCTTAAATCTTGTTTTGCTGATTTGGAAATGTTGGTCAATAAATTAGGCGACAAAGAGCAAGTAGACGTTGAAATTTGACCAGTGAAGATCTGGTTAGGTGTAGTATAGGAAAAGAACAATTAAAATAAATAATAGTGTCGGAGGAATATGTCCGTTTGGATGCCCACTATAACTGATAGTTATTTATTTAAATCATTAAATGTGACACAAAAACTATAAAACATTTTTCTTGTATGTGGCTGGACAAACCTCCGGACTTCATTGTAAACATTTTGGAATCGGTTATTATGGAATGAAAGAACCCATTTTCTTGTTAAATATATATATATAGCTTACCGATAGTTTATTAGGCATCACTTGACTACATCCCCATGACATGATTTTATTCCTACGTTATAAATTCCCTTATCATTAATCGCTTGGTTTCAAATTATATAAGGAATTGAAAAATGGCCTGGGAAACAAATTCATAGCCACAACTATAGAGTGCCAGAACCATATCAAGATCAAGTAAGCTCTTCTTGCAATTCAGTAGCTTCGACTATTTGAATAAGGTTTCAACAAGAATGTATGTGCGAAAGATATGATTCTTGTACATGTTTCACGTACGTTTATACAGGTTGTGATCATAATTGGAGACAGCGCCAGCGCTCATGATATCTCTGAAGAACTTTCAAAGGTAGCCAAGGAAGTCCATCGTTCGTCAAGAACCCCGGGGAAACAAGCTTCTAGAGTAAATTATTGTGACAACATATGGCAGCATTCAGAGGTAAAACTCTTGATTCTTCAACAATCTACCATACCCATGTTTATTTTCGTAAGTTAAATCTTTCCTTCCCTAATGAATTAAAGGTACGGTGTTAAAATCATAGAATATCCCAATTTTCTGCAGATTGAATGTGTTTATGAAAATGGAGAAGTTGCTTTCAAAGACGGTGCTTCTGTCCATGCTGATATTATTCTCCACTGTACAGGGTACGAATTTTCCATTTTCCTTTTGATTTCTTTTATTTTTATTTTTAAGAACAAAAGACGGTGAAATTTCATGAGCTGCTATACACATTTTTACAGGTACAAGTTCAATTTTCCGTTCCTAAAAACAAATGGAATTGTAAGTGTGGATGATAACAGAGTTGGACCGCTTTACAAGCATGTGTTTCCCCCAGGCTTGGCTCCCACCCTCTCTTTTGTTGGAATACCCTATTGGGTGAGTTGAATCTATTTTCCGAAAATATGAGTTTTAAGTGAATTTCATACTAAACTGACTAATTACAAATCAATCATTGACCAAGGTTGATAATCTCTTTGAGAAATATATAGGTCATTGTGTTTCACATGATGGAATTTCAAGCTAGGTGGGTGGCACGTGTCTTGTCTGGTCGAGTATTGTTGCCATCAGAAGATGAGATGTTTATCGATATTCAAATGCATTACCAGCATATGGAGGAAGCTGGCAAACCAAAACACCACACTCATAGCTTGCGCTGGGATGAGGTTGTCTTTATGTCTTATGTTTGTCCTCACACATTAGACATGGATACGATTTCTATAAACATCTATATTATCTTCTTAATCCTTTCTGGTAACATTTTTAAGGATAAATTTGTGTTTATTGGCAGTCTGAATACTTAGATTGGTTAGCTGCCCAAGTGGGAGAAGCAGGAGTGGACGAGGGGCTCAAAGAAATGTACAATTCCATGTACAAACACATTTCCAAATTTATTGCAGATATAGGGTTCACTGGGTTCAGAAAATCTGTAGAAAATGGAATCTTTGACAAGTAGGAGAACCAGGAGTTGACTGTTTAGAGTTGTTCTCTTCGATTATCATCAATTTTCTATATATATCGAATGCATTTCCTCTTTCGTGTTTTGAGTTTAATTTAAGAAAATATATGTTTTCCTTGTTTCCACTATTTACACGAAAAAATTTGTCTTTTTGAGTTTTCTTCACACAAACCTTTTCTTATATTTTTGAAAACGAATTCTCAAAAATACGGTATTGAAAACATTTTGAGGATCTCATAAAGTTAAAGGCTAAAAATAACTTGAATACACCAAAGAGAACATGCCCATAGTTTTACCTGTTTCATAGTAATCTTCTTTAATAAATTTGGGCAACTTCACATACCATATAAGTTTGCAATGCCAGTTCAATTATCACATCTGAAATCTCTAATAAATTAAGGCAATGACATCTATTTCACATGAAAATTTTTCTCAAACCAGCAACTGATTTCTTTATGATACCAACCCCTTGACAATTTTGATCAAACGTCACCCACATATGGGTTATCTAATCGGAGCACGTCACATAAGACGTCTAGCGGCATATCCCGCCAGACGTCTAGCTTGTGAATGGAACTGATCGCTTGAAGTGACTCAGCCAAAAATCAACATATATTCCTTATTACTATTATTACTACATATCCCCTCTTTATTCCACCGTATCTTGATGTCATAGCGGTACTAATAAATTTAGAAATCAAACATGAGAAATTATGTGGACTGAAAAATAAACCGATCAACTGAAGTTTAGTAATTAACTACTCCCTCTGTTTGTAGATAGTCCAGTAGTTATTTTTATGTAGATTAACAAACGATAATTAATATACTTGAAATATTAAATTTTACCTTATTTTTTTAAAATATACCCTTATATTCATTAATTGTTTGAAATACTTTCAATCCATAAGTAATTGAATAACAATAATTAATTATGGCACATATTAAAATAAAAAATTAAAGCATGCTTAATATGGTAATTACACTATCTTTTTGGGAGGGTGGGGTATTGAGGACAACCTAATTCATTCATAAATGGAAAATATATCAAATTACACGAGAAGGAAAAATCAGCAAAATAAATTAGTTGAAACACCGCCCATACGAATGAAGACACTTAGAACATCTTCAATGCATGGTCTAAAGTCTTATACGGTGTAGAAGAGAGATATGGGGAAGATAATTATTTTTATTGAATGTAGAAGGAAATAGGTGTAAGAAAAAAAGAGAGTGAAAAATGAAAAACATGAGAGAGAAATAGTTAGAAATTCAAAAATAATGATAAAATAGTAGTGGTGAGGAATATGTGTTTTTAGACCTAACATGTAACACGATAAAGAAAAATTAAAGAAAAAATAATAAAACTGAAAGAAAAGTGATTAAAAGAAGGGTTAATTACACCTAGCGTCCTCAACCTTTCAAGTTTGTTGAGATTACATCCTCAACCTTTAATTTTAGTCCTGGGAGCCTCTAAACTTTCAAAAGTGTTACACCTGAGTTTCCTCTAACGATTTCCATCCATTTCCACCGTTAAAGTCAGGGGTATTATCGTAAAATATCAAAAATTGAATATTTTAATGTTTAAAAAAAAAAGAGGGGAGACCCCCTCCTCCCTTTGCTGCCATTTCTGGCAGCACAGGGTGGAAGACTCCCCCTCTTTTGGTTGCCATCCGGCCAAAAATTTTGGGGGGGGAGGGGGGGGGACTTTTTCACCTTATCATCATATTTTTTTACTGTTCCGTTCAAATCAACGTAAAAAATCTTGTGGGCTTATTTCATGGGAAGTAGAAAACAAAGCGAGTTAAGAGACCCGATTAAGCGATCAATAATAATGCTATTGAGTATCGCCTCTGTCTCTTTTATTTGGTCACTTTTACTTTTTCACAAGGATTAATAAATGTGTTGAAAATACATATTTTGTGATCTGTATTTCTAATATGTCTCTATTCCGATCTAAAAAATTCAAAATTGATAATTATAATTAAATCATTAAATTGGGATAAATTTGTAAATGAATGTAAACTAAGATTTTTTAATATAGAAATGAGAGCAAATAATTAGAATAAGGTAGATCTTCAGCGAAAATTCTGAGAAACCAGGTGCCTGGTTCCTTATGGAGCCAGGCACTTAATGTGTACACATTAGGTGCCTGGCTCCATAAAGAACCAGGCACCTGGTTCTATAAAAGAACTCAGATCTCCAGTCTAATTAGTTGTGTTTAATTGGAAAATGAGCAGTCATATGTATGTAAAAGGTAAACTCTAGCTTTTGAGTGATGTTGACCTAAACAAATAATTTTCGTTTGAAAGTAAAAATAGATGTTTAGAGAAGTGAGTCCCGCTAAATATGTAAATATGATTAATTTATTAAATTATTATAATTTTAAATAGAATGTTTTCGTGAGTGTGAACGTATACTCAGTCAACCATTGAGAGAGCCCTATAAATGTGTCTACTTGAAAAGTTTCGAAATCAGAAGGATTTATAAAGGTTTTGTTACAAAATCTCACGAACACGTGTCAGTCTCCTATATATATTATATATGGGAGAATCCACCTGTGGGTCTTGAAAACCACACGTGAATTCTTCCATGTATGTAGTGTATATACGGGAGAATGACGCTTGTCTAGAAGTTTTTGTAACAAAACTTCGAGATGTTCTTGAATATTATCATAGTTATCAATAGTAATTTTATGACGCATTTAATTAGGTGTGCATTCATGCATCTACATGTAACAGGTCGTGCCATAGCTCCACCTTTTAAATGTGTTAAAAATTTTAATTAGTTATCAAATTACTTAATAACAGTATAATGAGAAAAAATAACAGGAATCAAACACCCTTTCTTGTTTGGCGTAATTTGGAAATGTTGACCCCATAAAATAGGGTACAAACAGCAAGTAGATGTTGAAATCTTATCAATAAAGATATGTTTGGGTGTGGTATATGAAAAGAAAATTTTAATTAAATAAATAATAATTATAAATAATAGTGTGGATGGTAAAAACACCATATGGTAACGTAATATATATGCCATTATGATATCATCACCACTCCTTAGCTGCTATTTTTGTACCACATCATTCATCTGGTGCCATAATGGTAAACAAATGCCTTGTGCTTAAAAATCTTTATCCATTTGGATACGGATTATAAATGAGTTTTGTATTATTTTTTTATAACAAGCTCCAATTATGCTGCACTTAAGGTGGGCATAAAACATTACGTGTCAATTTAAAAAGAAAATTGTGTATTATAAGCGAAACTAATTATAAGTAGTTTTCAGAGACGGCCTATTTATTATATAAGAATGGACAAAGAAATAAAAATGATAACGAGACTAGACAAAGAAGTCCTTAGATGAAAATGTTACCACTAAAAATTTATTAGGCATCACTTGACTACATCTCCGTGACATGACTTGATGACTATGTTAAGTTCCCTTATCATTATTTCTTTCAAATTCTAAAAGGAATTGAAAAATGGCCCCGGAAAGAAATTCACAGCCGCAACTATAGAGTGCCGGAACCATTTCAAGATCAAGTAAGCTCCTCTTCCAATTCAGTGGCTTCGAATATGATTCTTTTATATATGTATGCATGTGTTTACGTACGTGTATTAATATATAGGTTGTGGTTGTGATTGGAGACAGCGCCAGCTCGCTTGATATCTTCGAAGAAATTTCAAAGGTAGCCAAGGAGGTCCATCTTTCAACAAGAACCCCGGGGAAAGAAGCTTCTAAAGTAAATTATTGTGACGACACATGGCAGCATTCTGAGGTAAAAAAAATTCTTGATTCTTCAACAATATATGATATTCTTGTTTATTTTCGTAATCGCGTTTTATTCCTTAATCTTTCTTCCCCTGATGAATGAAAGGTACCATGTTAAAATCATAGAATATCCCAATTTTCTGCAGATTGAATGTGTTTATGAAAATGGAGAAGTTTCTTTCAAAGATGGTGCTTCTGTCCATGCTGATATTATTGTCCACTGTACTGGGTATTTTCCAATTTCCTTCCTATTGTTTTTATTTATATTTTAGGATAAAAGACATACACATTTTTACAGGTACCAGTACAATTTCCCGTTCCTAGAAACAAATGGAATTGTAAGTGTGGATGATAACAGGTTTGTACCCCTTTACAAGCATGTGTTTCCCCCCAAAGTTGGCTCACACCTCTCTTTTTTTTGGGGGTGAGTTAAATCTATTGTCCCAAAATATGAGTTTAAGTGAATTATCTTACTAAACAGACCTAATTCGCTTCTAATTACAAATTAATCGTTGACCAAGGTTGATAATCTCTTTGAGA
>CAVNYN010275123.1:0-32484 GCA_963692815.1 Nyctanthes arbor-tristis
ATATGATTTAAGTCGCTACAACCATATAGAATTTCACTCACCAACCCACAACCCCCAAGTATTACAAGAAAAATACTCAAGCTCTACAGCACCTAAAATTTCTACTCTTTGAACAAACCTCAAAGAGTTACAAGAAAAACTCACAAGATGCTAAGCTCGCCAATTTTTCTCTCAAAGACTCAAGTCACTCTTGTACATAAAAGAAGAGGAAAACACATCTATTTATAGGCTTTGTTTACTTGGAAGATAAGATAATTCCTTCTAGGATTTGGATTCCTTTTCCTCCAAGAACTCTTCTTTTTTCCTTTTCCTTTTCCTTTTCAACTTTAGATTATTTTTGACAATAAATCCAACACAAATAACAAACAAATACGTGCACAACAAACCAGTCATCATCTCTAAAATCTCTGTATAAGAAAAATATACATAACCCATAGCAAGCCGACCATTTCAAATTAATGGCTTTGCCCTTTGGAGGTAGAACTGACTAATTTTCAATCAGGCGTCAGAGACATAAGATATATGTTTCTGTTTGAATTGGTAGTCGTATATTCCACTGGCCCTGCTTTTAGTATCAGAAGTGTATAAAGTGTAGAGAGATTTGTGATACTGACCATATATAGGTCGACACAACATGTAGCGGCCCATTTTTCTTTTCATTCATTTATATAATTATATTTATTTATTCAACATATAGTAAAGAGAAATAAAATAAATAACTAAGGTTGTCAGGAAAACAATCTGGTAGCTTTAACCCAAATGTATTTTTTTTAAAACACCTTTTTAACTGACAAAAATATAATAATATAATTAGCTTAAAAGAAAGTTTACGGAATCCAAAGTTGGTTTTCATAAAAAGATATGCTCAATATATTGTTTCTTAAAATGGTCACGGTAACGTTGGAAACACGTGGATTTTTCTCACGGCCCAAATCTTTCAAATTAGAGGAATAAAAATAAACATATAGAATGAACATATTTTATGACAATAAAACTTTAATATAGTGGTATGCTTCATAGATCATTTTGGTACAGTGAATGTGTTTAAAGTCAATATAATTATATTACTTCAACTTATAAAAAGGTCAAAAGAAATTTAAGGATGAGGCATCCGACCATCATATTCATATTATATGTCACACTATTGTATTAACATGTGAACACTGATATTGGTATTATATTCCAATTGGTATAAGCTTCGTTCAAAAGTTAAGTTTGAAAGTAATACATATGTTTCATCTTTATTCTTTTGCACTATCTTCTCTTGCTATCATCATTTTGGAGTTCTACAACAAGACAAGTAGTCAAGTACAGTTATATCCAACTATTTTGATGATATGAAAGTTGAAAACTTTTTCTTATATCAAAGGCTAGAAAATAGCTTCTTCCAATTGGTAGTAAAGCTTAAGATTGTCTAAAGTAAATCCCTCTAAATTAGGTGATGCTTTTAGCTAATTTTGAAGGCAAACCAAGATCTCCAACATTTTTGGACTCAATAAGCTACGAAATGGATCAAGAATTCTTTCTCTAGTACTAAATACACTCTCTGAAGCCGCAGTAAAAACTTGGACCGCCAACACCCCAACACATCTCCTGCAAGATTTGCTAAAATCCCATTCTTGTTTCCATTGGCTTTCCACCAAGCCAGAACATCAATCTTCTTCTACTCCGGGTCTTCAGTAGCATCTAACAAATATCTCTCAACATCATTCTTAATCTCAATAGATTCTTAGGCTGCCCTTTTTTCCTTCCACTTAGATAGTGGACTAGAAGTATCCAAAAATGAAGATGACTTTATAGAACTTTCACTTTGCGCCTAGTTGACGATAGAACTCCCACTCCTACCACCACTACGTCCTAAATACCACTCGTAGAGAGAAATTAGTGTTGCTTTCACCTGCTTCGCCATAGCCTCGGCTACTACCTCATCCTTGCACAAATTAAGCAAAGAATACTCTACACAACCTAACTTGTACTGTGGGTCAAGCACACAAGCAATCTATATATACTTAAAAACGATATGATTTCCACCGCCTAACTCTTTTTCTAATTGTTCAAACTCATCTTAGCCATTGGTTTTCATCATCTAATCTTGGACATTGATTTTACCTTAAATTTTTTTTATTTTTTTCCAGATTTTATGTATCTTGTTTTCCCATTTTTTATGTATTTTATTAGTTTCTACTTTCTTCTATTTTCCCTTTTCATTGATTTCACACTAACGCCAAACTATTTCACCAAAATTTGATCTGTTGGTTTTCGATTGTTTAGGATTTTCCATCTGTTTCAACTGATTACCTCTATTTTTTGTGCATACATTGGATTTCAGATATAGGAAACTGCTATTATTTTCTACCTCAGGCATTTGCAGATTTTGTGGGCTCTGGTTTTCGAATGAACACTCGGTTTGATTTGATTTCAATTGACCGGATCTTGTGATTTGAAATCAAGAGCTCTATATCAGATAACTTTGTTTTGTTTGTCTTAAATCCTGAACCCTAATATTTGTGTAATTTTTTTATGCAGTTATTCAGATTGATCTTGAGGTGTTATAACTATTGTGATAAGGATTATCATTGGGGATAAAATGCTGTCGAGATTTTTTGACCGAGACTATTTTGTAATCAAAACAGTTACTCCTGTAAAGCACTGTCAGTCTCTCTATTTTCGGGTAAGGGTGTTTTAATTTTGTTAGTTATCCCTTTCCTAAATGAATTCCAATTTAAGATTACTAATGCATTTTCAATTCTAATATTTTGGAAAGTTTTGTCAACCCTAATTTTTTGCCTATTTTATTTTAAGTTCCCAACATGATTAGGGTTTATTTTCTTTTTATTCTTTAACCCCTTTTACTTAGAATCCTAATTGAATTCCAGTTTAAGATTCCTAATGCCTTTGCAGTTCTAATATTTTGGAAAGTTTTGTTAGCAGTAATTGATTGACTGTTTTATATTAAAATTCCAATGTTATTAGGCTTCTTTTCTTTTTATTGTTTAACCTTTTTTACGTAGTAATTCAAAACCACAAGTTTAACTTATATTGACTCTCCTCTGCTTTCTGCTTTTGTATTCTCCTCTACTCCTCTGCTTTTACTTCAAAACCACATAATTTATATGGCTCCCGTCAAAGTTAATCTATCTGATGTAACAGCTAAGCTACAAAAGAATACTGCATTCCTACTTCAAGTCTCATGTAAGTGGTCGGTGCCATTCCACAATAGAGACTTAGGTATTTGTGTGGTTGAATTGGTTTTAATGGATGATCAGGTACCTTTTCTATTTTTATGAATATTATTGTTTTCAGATGATATGTTTCAATCCCATTAGTTTCAGACATGTATTAACTTTCTATAAGGTAAGCAACATGTATAACATGCCCCATTTGTGAAATATTAAACGTGACTTTTTTTAATTTAAATGGTCTATTCAACATGTAGATTTAACTTCTTTAGTTTATATTTTTATTAATAACTATTTGTTTATCCAATGGCAAGTCATCTGTCATACATGCTGATTTGGAATGGTCATTTAGACACATTTCATTTCTATGTCTATGATTTTGTCTATTGTTTTGAATGAAGTTAGTATAATTATTGGTTTATCTTATGTTGCAGGTGTTGTTATGACTCAATTAGCTAATGTATTGCCTCATCTTTCATGTGTATTGGTATTAATCTGACATTGATATATATCAATCAATATATATCAATGATGGAGTGTTTACTGCCCTTGTTAAACAGTTTCGTTAAACAATACATGTGTCTTTGTTGATTTCTTTCATTGACCAATTTTGTGTTTTGGACCAATTTTATTGGTCCATTTAATTTCATTCAACTGATGTTGTTTTCATGTTTATTGATTATTAGTTTCTCTTATGTGGTGGGTGTTGTTATGACTCAATTGTTGATGTATTGCCTCATCTTTCATGTGTATTGGTATCCGTCTAACATTGATATATATATATATATATATATATATTAGTCAATATATATCAGTGATAAAGTGCTTACTACCCTGTTTTAACAGTTTCATTAAACAGTACATTTACCTTTGTTGACTTGTGTTTTGAATTGGTCCACTTAAGTTTCATCTAAGAGGTTAATGTTTTCATGTTTATTGATTATTCCATTGACCAATACTTTTATGTCCTTTTTTTTTTTTAAACAATGTATACTTTTATGTCTATTGTGCACTTAAGTAATTTTTTTGTATTCTGCATTGACGTCTAGAAATTTAATACAAGATGTTAAATGCATATTATATGCTACATTAAATAGTAACTTATTTAAAACTAATAAGTATGAAGTTTATATCACATAAGTTATAGTGGGAGTCTAAAGGATATGCTATTTTGATGTTTTATGCTTTTATGTCTAAATTATATTAAGTTCATTTAATTATGCATGATTACAAATAGTTGAAACAAACACGTGCCTCTGCTTTCATCTTTAATAATTTTTGCATTGACTAATAGTTATTTTGTAACTTAAATTATAGGGTATACGAATTCAGGAGACGATAACGCAGCAATACATCCCAGAATTTGATGGTCAACTGGAATGGGGGGTTGTATGCAATGATGAACTTTTCCATCAAGGAGAATGTGGGCAAGTGGAAGCCAGCCTCATATCCTTGTAGGTTTTACGTCAGTGATTCGACAAAAATCAAGCGCCAATGTCATAAAATTCTTTTCAAATTATTTTGGTATGTTTATTATTAGGAACATTCTCAAAAATATTATAATGTGTATAATAAATTATGATACAAGATTAATTGTTTTTACTCACAAACACGTCAAACAAATAAGTTAATGGATTCAAGAATTTTTATACAAACTATGATTACAACTCTTGCATTGTCTACTTTAATCTGTCAAGGTATCCCATGCAACGCACTGGTGAATTCACTAGTAAACAAAATATGATTAACTTTTCCCATATCTCCCTAATACTTGTCAAGATTTTGTTTCATATTAAATGCCATATGAGTCAACAATGAATTACCACTATCGCACCATTGATCTAATTCAACCATAATAGAGCTCACCTCGTGGAGAAAGGCGCAATAAGTGATATTCAAAGAGGAACTAAATGTCAATGTCATATTGTAAAAGTTTTTCGAAACTTTCAAACGTGGCAGAATTACTCCAATGAAAAGATGTGAGAGGCCCAAGCCTCACTTGATTTTGAACACTTTCATCCTTAGATCAGAAATAATTCAAGTATTGAGCATCCTTCTATTCCAGCCTGTCAAATGCCTTTCCATACTTCAAAGCTGCTTCCAACATCAAGTACGTCGAATTCCATCTTGTAGCAACATCCAAGAACACTAGAGCTTTGCACTCAATGCTCTCGTCCTTAGCACATGCTTTCAACTTCTCAGTCTATGCCGTGATGACTTGACATATTTAACAGCATTCTGAATACTGAGAATAGATTCATGGGCCTTTTTCAATCCATCACACACAGCTAAATTCAAGATATGAGCGCAACATAATACATGCACCTTTACCCCAACCCAACCCAACCCATGTAAAATGGAAAGGAAAGATGAGGAAGGGAAGAGTATATTCTAAAAGAGTCTAGAATTAGAAGAATTTAGATTTATTTATCTACTTATTTATTTTTCTTTTATGACTTGGTTACAAAATTACCAGTCTAGTTATTTAGTGTAGGGAGATACAGTTATGTTGGCCCTATAAATAGTTCAGCTATTTCATTGAATTTCACATCCTACTTTTATGAATAAATCTTCTTTCAAGAATTTGTCTTGAATTTTCTAGGCACTTGCAAGCTCGTATCTTAACAACTTGCAAGTTATTAGAGCTTGCAAGCTCATCATTTTTGTTCGGCATCAAAATCACTTCATCATACCCTAGTTAATGATGAGTACACCGATAGTTAATGATGAGTACAACAATAAAGATTTAACATAAAATTAATTAATAAAAATTCAAACCTAAAAGCATATATAAGGTTTATAATGAGGCTATATTGTTTGCCCCAAGAAAGTTATCAAGATTTAACATAAAATTAATTAATAAAAAGTCAAACCTACAAGCATATATATAAGGTTTATAATGAGGCTATATTGTTTGCCCCAAGAAAGAAAATTAGCTATGCATGGTGCTAGAGGAAAACATTGAAATAATTAAGAACTTCACCAAATGAGTGGAATTAATCTTGAAAGGATTGGAAGAAATCTTCCACCAAGTTTCGAACTTAAATAAATCCCCAAGTTGTAGCTCACAAGGTTTATAACTTTCTACCTAAGATTCTCTCCAACTCTGATAAAAGTAAGCCTATTTATTAGAAGCTTAAAAACCTTCCAAAAGGGTCCAAGAGTCATCCTTAAGAAATACCAAAAAAAAAAAAGTTGAAATGAAAAGGAAACAAAAATTTCTACTGATTGAAGTGTGCGGTTGCACACTTCCTTCAGACTCTCTAGATCGATCCTTCTATGCGATATGTAGTCACATAAGTCAGGCATGCTTTCTAAAGTTTGTCCACTATGCTACCGTCTGGTGCACTTGGATGCAGCCGCAACACTTAGGGCCAGCCCCGAGATTTTGAAGGCCCTGAGCAAAAATTTAAATGAGGCCTTTTTAAAATTTTTAAATTAAGCACAATTTTAATGGTTGAAACTTTGCATATGTTTAAGAAAAATAGCAAAATAGATGACATTTAGGGATTAAAAAAAAGAATTCAAAAGAATTTTCATTTATTTAAGTTTTAATATATATCATATTTATTATATTTTAGTATATTTTATTCTTTAAATGGCACACATCTAGATATTCAATAACTAATAAAATACTAAATAGCCTTTTCCTTATCAAAATGTGACGCGAAATCAACTTCATTGATTGAAAGTTACTAAAATTATATAATAAAAAATAATAGAATTAGTATATATCTACGATTAAATGAAAACTGAAGAAAATAATTCATTTGTGTTATGAGGATTTGAACATTGACCTTTAGGGCATGGGCCCAAATTACTAACTTTAGTGCTTGTAACAAGGCGCTAAAGTCCGTCTTCAAATGGGAGATGTGCAAATTGGCATGCCACTATACAAGTAGTAGTTGGTTTTGCAATTCCCTCTAACTGCATAACTACATTTTGGGCTTTTTCTTTTTTCTTTTCTTTTTCCCCCTAATTCCACTAAATGTCATGATTAATCTTTTAATTTTTAGATTCAATAATGCTATTTATTTATACTAGAAACTGATCTTCAGTCTAGTTAGCACCACTATATTGGGGAATAGGTAGAGAGTGGAAAATATGTGGGCCCTTTTAGAGTTTACAGGTTAGAGAAATTTTGTGAAATAGAGTATGAAAGCTGTAGTTTGGAGTTGAAAAACTGTAAAGGAAAGTTTTGTAGCTAGAGATGGCTTTTGTAAAGGTGAATTCTAAAATTTAAAGTTTTATCATTAGAATAGATCACAACTTATGTTTTCTTTCTACAAACATTATTTTTATTCTATTATTTGAATATATGTTTGGAAAAACTCAATTTTTGACTTTTTGCCGCTGGGCCCTAGGAGACCAATACTATGTTGTCTATACTCAGGGCCGGCCCTGCCACCACCAATGTCTACACGACCATGCAGCTTCATGGTTGATACGTCATGCAGTCCCAGGGAGCATTAATTTTCCGTCGAAGTTTTCTTTGCTCATTAAAGTCCTTCAGTTTCTCATTCTTTTGATTTGGTCCTTGCCACTCGTATTCCTTACAACATTGCCCCAAACTGCACCAAAATCTATCCACTTCGTTCCATCTTTGATTGAAACCTAAAAATTGACAAATGACCACTTAAATGCACACCAATAATAGTGCTGCTTCGAGAAGGAGTCTCCGTAGCATGTATTTATTAGCAACCCAACGACTGATAGAGTATGACAGCACTTCTCTTCTATTTTTGAGGTTCCTCACCTAGTGAGCACCGCTTTCAGTGATGGTGGTTTCTTGGACAGTCAGTTAGATGGGGTTACATTCACATCATTTTGCCACTTTTTGTATTCTGGTTTCTTCCGATCTCGCATGGAATGATGCGAAGCACATAGTATGGCTATTGACTCTAGAAGGATCATCTGGCGCATGCATCAGGCTATATCTGTCCTTAATATTGGTGGAGCCTTTCGCTCTACGCATTGGAGAGGGGACATTAATTTCGCTTCCAAGTTTGGCATTTCTGTCTCTTCTCCGCTTTCTTCCTCTCCTGTTTTAGTTTTTTGGTGGAGACCATCTATAGGATTTCACATATGGATATGTTGTTTATGGGAGAGCAAGTGGATGTGGTATTATTAATAATCAAATGGGGCGCTGTGTTCATGCCTTATCTGCATATTACGGGGATTGTCTAATTTTAGACGTAAAGCTTCACGCTATCCATGATGACATATTACTGGCCAGGTCTCTAGGTATTTTAGATCTCTAGGTGGAAGCTGATTCTGCGGTGGCCATTCACTGCATTCTTCATAGAGACGGTTAGCAGCTGTGCTTTGATAAAGATAGACTCTCGTACATTTTTTGCTAGAGTAATAAGGTTGTTGATGCTCTTGCCTCAGATGGATGGACTAGATAGTGTTACACAGAGTATAGGGTTTATGATTTGCCTTTAGGGGCTCGTGGGCTTCTACAGATATAACATCATAGTTTCTTGTCTGTCAGAGGTATTTAGTTTAGTTTTACTTTTATTTTTATTGTTTTAATTATATGTATAGTTATTCTAGATACTATTTTAGTCTTTTAATTACTTATTTCAATATTAGGGAGGTAATACGTCTTTATTTACTGCTTTCATTGGTTGTATATTCAGTTAGAGGTCAGGTTTTATGCCCTCCTTCTGCGTTGTACCATTTTTTATATATTAATAAAAATAGTAGTGGATTCCAAACCCCCATTAGCTAGGTAAGGCGAGTGCCTAAAAACAACGATCTAGCCTAGTTAGTACTTTGATTAAAAAAAATGCTAACCAATAACAAAAATTACACACTTGAACAAAATTATAAGAACCAAATAAGTACAATTTCTGCACTTATCAATGGCATTATATCATTATTTTACCCTTTAAAGAAGTTCAAATATTCATTCAAAATTAAATATTATTTTTTCTCAGGAGTTGAAGGGGCAATAAGGCCGTATAACAGCCGAATTAGAGCCCCGAAACTTAGTGCTTTTGAAAATTTAAGAATTTTCATGCTATACAAAATATTTTAATTAAGTTGATCTTCGAAATGCCTTGTTTTCACTATTAGCTATGTTGTACATGATGATTTCAAAATTTATCCTGTATCCTAGCTAGTAAGAGTAATTCAGATATTAAATCCACTAGAAATACACTACGATTATTTTTAGACTATCTCCTATCCTACAGGGTACCATTGGCCTGTGGTCAAAGCTACCATCATGTAGGGAACCATTGCTCATACACAAAGCTACCGTCGTGGAGGGAGGGTGCAAGCACAGGTTTGGAGGTGTATGTTGCTTCATATATTCTAGTATTCCATCTCGCAGGGCGCCTTTGACATGTGTCCAGTGCAGTCTACAAAAAGAATAAAAAAGATGTTAAAAGATGTATTTTATTTACTGAGTTTTTTTCAATCTATACAGAGGTGCAGGGTGGTAAAATATGGTATATAAGAGAAGAATAAATTCTACAATTACAAATCAATGATATAGTAAATTCTACAATTACATATCAATGAGCGAGTATTTGATGTTGTTCTTTATTATTGTTCCTCATGATTTATGGAATTTTCACTCTGTTTTCTTTTCATTCTGAAACTGGGATCAATTCCTTCAAAACTTCCAAAAACTTGTGAAGATGATTCTCCCAGATTTATTCGTGAAGATGATTTTATTGAGCTATAGATTCTTGGGGATTTTCTCTATTTTTGGAATCAATATCAGGGCTTCCAAAGCTGTCATTTTTTTGGAACACAAGCATATGTCAAGCTTTTTGGAGAGTTCTCCTTAATATGCCCCCTTATGTTGGCGTGTGAACCTTGAAGAACACCCAACTTGCTATGGAATAAACTATAAGGATTCTTCACTAATGCTTTGTAAAAATATCTGCTGGTTGTGAAGAGGATGGAATATCTGAGTAACTAGCATCTCTGTTGCAACCTTTTCACGTACAAAGTGGTAAGCAAGCTCGATATGCTCAGGCTGGGCATGAAGCATTGGGTTGATTGTCATGTGCAAGGTGCTTACATTATCACAAAATAACTGTGGTGATTGAGATAATGGAATACCAATATCACTGAATGCATAGAATGAGACTGGACTAGTAGAAAAATATCTGAGACCAAAGTGTTGTGTAGCCTAAAGATAGCGAAGGACACGTTTTACTGCCTTCATATTTGCCATTGTTGACAGATTTGATTAATAGAGCGCCAGGAATGCTTCAAAACGTAGTAGCATCAACTTCTTGTTGGTCTGATAGTGTAGTTTGAATGCAAAGAGCTTGCGGAGTTGCAATGGGCTTACTGTGGATCATTTGAGTTTGTTGGAGTAGACCATTAACATACCTTTGCTGAGTACTAAGAAACAAGCCACCTTCAAAACGCTTAATTTCAACACCTAAAAAGTAATGTAAAAGTCCCAAATCCTCAATAGAAAACTCTGAACTAAGCTGTTCAAGAAGACCTAAAATGAACCCGTCATTGTTACCAGCAACAAGAATACCATCAATAAAGATTAATAAAATGGAATTAATATCATGATAGCGAAAAATGAAAAGTGATGAATCAGCTTCGCGCAAGAAAAATTGAGTGGAAAACAAATGAGAATTAGGTGATCAAAACACGTGTGAGGGGCTTGCTTGAGTCCATATAATGACTTCGTCAACAAGAAAACATGATTTCAATATTCAGCATCACTAAAACCGGGTGGTTGTTCCATGTAAACAGTTTTCTTCAAATGACCGTGCAAAAATGCATTTTTGACGTCCAATTGTCTCAAATTACAATTATATGAAAGCAAGAGCAATAACAAGACAAATTGTAGTAGGTTTAAGAACCCCTCATCATAATCTATCCCAGAAGGGGGCATTCTATTAATTAATTAAACAACTGTGATAAAAACTTTCAACCTAAGAAGATAACGGCAAGTGAGCATGAAAGGCATAATTAAACCAATTTCCACTAACTGATGATGGTTGCGTTCAGCCACCCCATTTTGTTCAGGAGTTCTTGGGCAAGAAATATGCTCTTCAATCCCACAATCAGCTGGATGATTTTTAAATTTTGTAGAACTAAGTTCACCCCCTACCATCACATTGAAAAATCTTTATTCGTCAGTCAAATTGGTTCTCTACTAGTTTCTGGAGCTTGATAAAATTATCAGAAAAACTTCAATTTACATTTTAAAGGGGAGATCCATGTATATCTAGAGAAGTCATCTATAAAAATTACATAGTAAAGAAAATTTTGATTTGAATTTAATGGAGCTGGTCCCCAAAGATCGCAATGGAAATTTTCAGGCCGGAACTTAGACACTTTATTATTATTATCAAATGGCAGTTTACAACTTTACCCATTTGCCAGAAGACACACAGGGAAGATTTAGTCTGCCAAAGGGTAACATCAATAATTTTTCTATCTTTTAGTAAAGAAAGAATTTTTTTATACCGATTTCTGAGTCGCTGATGCCATACGGAGGAAGTAGCTCCACTTTTTATTGCTATTAGTGCCTCTTGATAGTCCCCATCTACGGAATAAAACTAATCATTTTTTATGCCCCCTTGCGATTGTCATGTGATCTTGGACCTTTATGACTAAACCAGAAGAGGCGAATTCAAAAGAGCACATATTATTACTAGTGAATTTTCCAACAGATAATAAATTTTTCTTCAAGTTGGGGACAACTAGAACATCTTTAAGATTTAATTGAAGAAAACTCAGTAAATAAAATACAGCTTCCAACATCCTTTTTTTATCTTTCTTTCTTATGCTATCACAGCTAAGAGAAGAATAAATTCTACAATTACAAATCAATGATATAGTAAATTCTGCAATTACAGATCAATAAGAGAATAATGGATATTTTTTATGATTGTTTCTTGTGATTTATGGGATTTGCAGGCTATTTTCCTTTAATTCAGAAACATGGATCAATTTCTTCAAAACTTACAAAAACTTGTGAAGATGATTCTTCCAGATTTATGGATGAAAATGACTTTGCTAAGTTGCAGATTCTTGAAGATATTCTCTATTTTTGGAATCAAGATTAAGACTTTCAAAGCTATCGTTTTTTGGAATAGAAGCATATGTCAAGCTTTTTGGAGAGTCTTTCCCTAATACAGATGTCATGAAGGGGGCTCATGACCCATGTACGGATCTACCACCACAGTGGAGGCAGCTATCAATATGTCATTTTTTTTGTTATTTACATATCATTATGTTAGTTCATAGCTGAATTGTTTTATAATTTACTGTTTCTTTATTATTATGTATGATTCACTGATGTTTGAGAAAATGTCTTATGATGATTTCTGGATAGCCATGTTTAAATTAAAGTGTAATAGAAATTTTTTTATCTTTGAATATTCCACTCGCTAAGTCGCAAACTCATGATTTCCCCTTTATTTCACGTATTGGAATTAAGTAGGATTTTGAGCAGCAAAGATGGGAAGCCTGTGTAAATCCTCGACGAGCTACATTTTGTTTAACCTTGTTAGTGGAATCTTTTGTGTCATGTATATTAAACGGATTGGGCTCAGAACCTGATCTGTTTCAATAGCTGGACTGGTTTATGGGGATGACAAAATACACTTGTTGTGTGAAATCCTCGCGACCAGTGATCGAAGCATATGAAATGGTTGTATGTGTTTATGGTAGTCGAGTACGACTTGGTTTGTTATGTTATTTCATTATGCATGCTGGAGGGGATTATTATGTTTAAATTATTTATGCCTGGTTGTTCAGGATTTGTAAGTAAGCTGCAGATTGGTTAGCTCCATAATTTAGGTGAAATACTGCCGGAATTTTTGTAGATTTATGTAGGTCTAAACATAATAATCATGAAAATGGACTTTAGGAGATAAGAACAATCAATAATTCCTCAGTGGTGGAACCGGCATCTAGCTGGCATTTGCCGTTGGCGCTTGTTACATTTTTATTCTGGTAGGATGATTCGGGGAGGGTCATGTAACACCCCAAATTTAAAAAGTATTATTTTATAATTTTACAGAACATGTGAATATTTAATAGAATCGATTCAATATACTTCTACTAACAGGTTGAAAATTTTATAAGTTATTAACAATTCAAAAATAACTTGCATGAGATATTGTAATTTTATTATTAAAGAAAAAGAATATAGAATACATTAATATTCATAAGTCATTAACGTTAAAATACTATAAGTTTAAATTAGCGGTTTTATTAATCGTAGAAGTGTTATAATCAAATATTTTGTTAAAAGTTCAAGTGACTATTGACAATACATTAAATGAACATTGTTTGGTATATCAAATATTAATTTTAAATGTGAATCTGTAAAAAAAGAGAAAAAAAAGGGTAAAAAAATTCGTACACAATGCCGTAATATTAAAAAAAAGGCAAAGTTTTGCCAATGAGCCTCCAAGACCATAAAACAAAAATGAAAAAGGGGGCTGCTCGTTAAAAAAAGGCTCGAACCTTTGGTGCATTAGCGGGAGGTTCCCCTCCCAATAAAAATAAATAAATAAATAATTATATAAGGGGCTCGCCCCCTTTGACAAGGGGTGCGCCCCTATGTATTTTATACGTGCGTACCCCTATCCTTTAGAAATCGTACTCATATTTAATATGAGTTGTTTTGTCTTATATCTACAGATGTTAGAATAAACCTAACATAGTGTGAGAGATTTTGGTGGCTTAAACAATATAATGTTTAGAAGTGGCAAAACTACTAATGTCCTTAGATAATTAGGGACTAAGGTAAGTAGCGGTGCAGTGCAAAACAATATTATTAGGTGATGCTATGTGACAACGTGATATTTAAATACCTGTCATGCCCTATAATATTTATATGATATATTATATTTGTTATGAGACATGAAAGCTGGCATGACTTAGTTGGTGGCTTGGTGCCATTGAGACATATGTTGTTGAACATATAATGTAGTGTGCCATATCCATCCACTTGAGCATGATGATAGAGATGAAAATATGCATGTGGCATAGTAATTGACATTAGACGCCAAGGAAGATGGTGTAATCCCTGTGTAGTTATATCGCATTGTATTTGTCATACGGGTATATACACTGGCACATGTTGGGGGCCCAACAACTAGCTGGCCGGGTATATATACTGAATGCGGTGTTGAGACCCAACAATTGTATGATATGGCCAGGCCTTGATTGTTTGATGATATTAGTAAGTCATTGTCGTCTCATGACCATAGTTGAGGTAATGACAAACATGTCAAAGGATTTCCAAGTCGATGTAAGACTATGACAGACCTTCAGCAAGACATTGCACACAAGACTTTCGATTATGAGCTCATGCGGTGTCTTATACGGAGATGTGGGCTTTATTTGCTTTATAGCTTGCGGAATCATTATATATATATATATATGCATGCTGTTACTTACTGAATGTTAGCTCATATAGTTTTACATTGTAGATGTAACAATGCAAACAAAGAGTGGTAACAACTACAAGGTGAGTAGACGGCTGTATACGAGAATCCTAACTGTCGGCATTACGGGTCTACCACCAGAGACACTCTAAAGATTGCAAATGCTTTTATTTTAAAATAATTAGTATTATCTTATAAAAAGGAAAGTATTTTTATAAAGGTAGTCTTGAATCTTCCCTGCCCATATTAATAAATGAACTTTATATTTGGTATGATAAATTCGGTTTTATTAGATTATTAGTGTAATAATAATTATTATTATTTTTATTATTATGAAATATATTTGAATACTTTGAAAATAAATTATGTTTGCTCTAAATTATTCTTTGTTGAAAATATTATTTGAGAAAAATATTTTTCAAATACTAAAAATTTGTACATATGATAAGATTCAAAATTGTTATTTTCTGGGTAATATAGAAATTTTAGAATATTTGAGAGTGTTACAGGTTGTTTCAGAAGGAATATGGAGGAATTTGGAGGAAGGCAGAAAAACTATGAAAAAAGATATTAAGAGCCATAGAGAGAGATTATAGAAGTCAGAGTTGAATGTATGTAGTTATTCATTCACTAGTGGTAGCTTTTTCTACATTATCTATATATATATATATTAAATAAAAGGTGATGTGGTACAGTTTGACCACAATTTTCCAACCCAAAACTGCTTTAAGTGGGGATTGTTGGTCATTTGGATTAGATTGGTAATAATGGATGCGGTATTCTTCCACGTTTCAGCCATTTAGTTTTACTTTTTCTTTTTCTTTTTTGGTTATCTGACTACTTCTCTCTGCCTTTCTGTTTTTTATCAAGACCCTTAATCCACCATACTCTCCTTTCCCATTGTTTGCAGTTATCTTCATGTCTGATAGCACTTATCTGATGAAGTTTTTCTCTTGGTATCTCTCCCTCTCTATCATTGAAGACCCCTAATCCGACATTCTTTCCTTTGAATTTGTTTGTGGTTCTCTTCGCTTCTGATATTTATCTTTTATCCCTAATCCACATTCTTTCCTTTGAATTTGTTTGTGGTTATCTTCGGGCCTGATATTTATCTGTTTTTGCATGATTTGGGATATTTTTTCTTAACAAGGATTTGTTGATTTTTTTTTTTTTTTTTGGGAAGGCGATCCTTTATCTTCCTGGACTTTGATCAGTGATTGATTTTCTGGTCATAAGGTCAGTAGGTCAACACATTTCATTGGAGGCCTCAGGGGGCCACCATACAATGACCTAATGACCTAATACCGTGAGTCTGGCAACGGAGCCTTTAAAGCCCACCTCTGGAGTTCGTTATATTCCTGACCTCGTCAGCTGCCCTAATCGACTTCTAGTAAATGACTCAAACACAACTTGCACACCTACTTACATACCTTATCACTTAAGGCTGGAAGTACAACTATATTAAATGAAAAGTTAGTCTTTATCTTTTTGAGTGATGTCATTTAACTAGAAATTAGTCAATAAGGTTGACAATTAACTCCAGCTAGCTGTACTTGTAAAGCCTCCCACTGATTGGGCATTAAATGTTTGTAATCATTACTTTCACAAAGCTAATACTACAAATAAAAGAGGAGATGCTTCGAGCATTAATTCCGCCCACTCCTACAAGAATCTCTGTTCTTCTTATTTCATTTATTAACTCCGCATTTATTGCATTAAACAAATTCATTAGTTCAGTCAAAGCTAAAATTTGATGTTAATAAATTGATGCCATCTATGGAAAGCATACAAAAATCTAACAAAAGTTCCAGTGACAAAAATGAGTCGAAGGCGCTTTCAAAGCCAAACAACAAGAAGTCACAATCTAGAAATCTTTGCTAGATTTGGAAGAAGAAGAGCAACACAGTAGGAGCAGGACCCTTACAACCTGTCCCTGAGTCTGAGACTGAAGCTTTGAGGAAGTGGATGGAGGCTCTTGCCCAAGAAGCTAGCGGTTGTAGAGTGCCCAAGAAGCTAGCGGTTGTAGGAGCAACGAAACCCTCCAGCTCCTCCGCACTACATGAATAAATCCTTGTAGGAGGACTCATCCTCACGAGCTGAGTATGTCAAGAGATCTATGCCAAGGGCTAATCCTCTAAGAGAACACATGAGGAGAAGACTAATTTTCACTCACACTATGACTCAAAGTTCAGGACAACCAGCCTCCAACCCTTGAGGAGTACTGTCTCTACCTAGAAACGCAGAAGAGAATAGTATCTTCATGAGGTTAGGACTTCAACCTCAATAAGGTCTGTGCAGAGAGAGGTCACCTAAACATCTACGCCTGAGGAGAGAAGACAATGAAGGAGAAGCCCAACACCTGGTTTAGACTATAGCTATGCATTGAGCAACCCTATTGAGACCTATAGAGATCAGTAATTGTCTCCTCAAAAAATCCGTGAACTACACGAACTGAATAACTGATTAAATGGCCTAGAGCAAAGACAGCCCAAAAGAAAAGAAGCTATCAACTTTTGGAGAAGGCCATCTTCTTTTGTTCCCTCAAAAAGAGAGGCCGCCATGCTGCCCTAAATGAAGCTCCAAAATATCAGAACATATGGCGGTGAAAAAGATCTAATTGCTCACTTCCACTGATATATGTCATCGATGGAGCTTCAGTGCAAAGCCTTTGCGCTTACATTGGAGAGTAATGCACAGGCCTAGTACGGTAACTTAGCTCTAGGCTCTACCAACAGTTGGGAGCAGCTTTTGCTAGAGTTTGTTATATAATTCGTGGGATCAAAAGTCAAGACAACCACCAAAGAAATGTTGGGTACAATTAAACAAGAGAAGTCAGTGTCCCTGAAGAGCTATTTCGACCGCTTCGACAAGCTGGTCAACATGATAGAAAAAGTGGACAATTAGTCTCTCTTGATCCTAGTGAAGTCAGGCATTTACAAAAATACCTGTTTTTAGTGGGCTGTGCATGAAGATCCGCTGTTCACCTGCAGGAACCTCCTGAGAAGAGCAAAGAAATATATCAGTACTGAAGAGGCTATCAAAGGAGGCCCTAAAGCTGAACAATATGCCAAAATAAAGAAGAAGGATCAAAAAGCCAGAAAGGGTCAAAGGAGAAATAAGGGTCCGTCCATCTCCACAAAATCATTCACTAGGCTCAACGCTTCTGTTGAGCACATTTTTAATCTCTTTAAAAATGACTCAATGTTACCAAAGGCTAAGCCCATCAAGAAGCCTTTGAAGAATGTTGATCAGTTCAAATATTGCAAATACCATAGAACTACAGGTCATGAAGCTGATGAATATCAGCACCTCAAGCAAGAAATTGAAAAGCTCATTGAGTGGTATACCTTGGTGAATAGGTAACAATCGCCAAGGGCAAGACAAACCAGCTCATCCCTAGACAAACCCCAGCGTCTGAGCTCTATAGAATCAACCTCTAGCTGAGACCTGTATACTTGTTTGAAGGAATCAAAGCATGAGGGTTCTAAGAGGCAAAAGCGAGATCTAATAAGAGAAACCCAGAATTGCGACTAGCTATTCACAATACGAGCCGCTATCACTCAAATAAGTTCTTTTACCTTTCGTGACTAAGACGAGTATGACACTTTGCATCCTCACTCAGATGCCTTTGTCATAACTATGCCAGTCTTAGGAATTAAAATTCACAAGACTTCAGTGGATAATGCTAGCTCTATGAACATAATCTATTGGAAGACTTTGAAACGGATGAATATCCACCAAAAATTTGAAGCCCCATAGTACCAGGCTCCAAAGCTTCACTAGTGATTTTGTTGAACCTAAAAGACAGATCATGCTTCTGGTCAAGGTGGGAGATAAGCTATGTAAGAGAAGGATTATGGGGGACGTTGTGGTCATCGATGCTCCCTCAATCCATAACACGATCTTAAGGCGGCCTATCCTCTACGACTTAGAGCTGCGACTTTTATGCTGCATTATGTCATGAAGTTCCCAACTGATTACAGGACAGTCACAGTGTAAGACGACTAACAAGCAGCTCAGGAATGTAACTTGGATTACGTAGTAGGGAAATCACCTACTTTGAAGATGTACACCATTGATCCCAGAGCTAAAAAGACCAGAGCGCAAGCTCACTCTGAGGATGAGCTCTCCATTGTCAAGCTGGGCAACTCTAGGCCAAAGTTAGAACAAAAAATGGGTGCTTGAATAAAGGAGCCAATGAGGACATAACTCATCCAATTATTAAAACAAAACTTGGATGTCTTTGTATGGGCTCATGGAGATATAGAAGGAATGTATCTGGAGCATGCTTCAGAAAAGCTCAATGTCGACCCTAATGCCAAACCTATGAGGCAAAAAAGATGACTCCTCAGTAATAAGAGGTATAAAGCATTGGCCAAAGAGATCGATAAAATCTTGGGAAATAAATTTATAAGGAAATCCTTAAACCTCTAATAGGTAGCCGACCTGGCGCTTGTAAAGAAAAGCAATAGGACCTAGCAGCTATGCATTGAATTTACGAACTTAAATAAAACTTGACCGAAAGATAGCTTTCTCTTACCAAGGATTGACCAAAATGGTTGATACAACGACAGGACACGAAGCCTTAGTTTCATGGACGTTTACTCCAGGTAAATCAGATCCCAATAAAACCTAGTAAAAAGGAGCATACTTCGTTTATAATAAGACAAAAGGCTCTATTATTATCGAATGATGCCGTTTGGGTTGAAGAATATTGGGGCCACTTATCAATGCCTTGTTAATGTATTGTTCAAAGATAAGCTTGGTAAAACCATAGAGCTCTATCTGGATGACATGCTCATGAAAAGCCCACATGCAATACACCATATTAAAGACCTTGATAACATGTTTCAAGTCCTCAGGAGGTACAAGATGAAATTGAACCCAAAGAAATGTCTTTTCGGGAAAGCTTCTGGTTCTTGGGATATATAGTCAGCCAACGGGGCATCGAGACCTATCCAGAGAAATCAAGGCCGTTTTGGATCTAAGCCACAAGATTTGTGAAGGAGATCTAATGTCTCATATAAAGGATTGCCACGCTACATCACTTCATCTCCCAGTCAACCGATAAGTGCAAGCACTTCTTCAATACTATAAAAAAGTCAAGATTTTGAAAGGACCAATTGCATTTGAAGACCTAAAGAGATACCTCTCATTTCTCCCACTGTTTTCAAAATCACATAAGGAGAAATTCTCTCCTTATACTTAGCTGTCTCAATCTTATTTATCAGTGCGGTTTTGGCCAGGATGGTCAGGATGAAGTAATATGCTCAACTCCCAGTCTATTATATCAGCCATACACTATATTATTAAGAGCTCTGATACCTACTTGTGGAGAAGTTGCCGTATAACTTGGTGATGGCTTCGAAGAAACTCTGCCCTTATTTCCTTGAGCATCCTATTGAAGTCTAGAAGAACACTCCGCTAAGACAAGTACTTCATAAATTGGACCTATCAAGATGGTTGGTCAAGTGTTCAGAAGAGCTCAGTTAGTATAATCTCTATTACAAGCCTAGAGCATCTTTCAAGGGACAAACTCTGTCCAATCTCATAGCAGAGCTTACACCGTTTGAACCAGATGTTAAAGATCAAGGGCTTCCAAATTGGGAGCTATTAATTGACGGATCATCTACAGAGCATGCCTCAGGGACAACAATAGTCTTAGTCAGCCTATAAGGCCAATCCTACAATCACGTGGTCAAATTTACATTCCCAGCAACAAACAATGAATCAGATTATGACACTTTCTTTGTAGGAATAAGCATGGCCAAATCTATAGAAATTAAGAAGCCGATTATCAAAAATGACTCTCAGCTTACGGTAAACCGAATAAGCGAAACTTATGAAGTAAGGGGGAAAAGCTCTCCCAATACCAGGAAAAGTTAACAGAGGAATTGAAGGGGTTAAAACAGTACGAAATCATACAAATTCCAAGGGCTTAGAATAGTCATGCAGAAGCATTGGCAAGCAAAGGGACTAGCAAGCTTGGTAATATCCTAATCAAAGAACTCACAACCTCGTCGATGGATAAAACTGGAATAGTAGCTATGGAGATAGACAAGACTAATAACTAGATGGATTCTATCATCCAATTCTTGAAGGGATGAGTAACCTCCCAGGTGTGGTCGCCAAAAAAAATTAGACACCAAGCTGCTAGATTTTCTCTAATAGACGAGAAGTTATATAAATAGAATTTTACAAGTCCTCTATTAAGGTGGCTCTTCCTAGCCAAAGCACGAGCTGTGCTAGAAGAAGTCTATGACAGAGAATGTGGCAATCTCTCATGTCGGCATTCCTTTGCCCACAAGATTTTAAAGCAAGGATGCTTTTGGCCAAGAATTAGGAAAGACGCCATTGATTTTGCTAAAGCTTGTGAGAAATGCTAAAGATTTGCCCCCACTCATTCGAAGTCCGCTAGAAAAGCTAACCTCAATAATAGAATTGTGGCCGTTTGCCAAGCAAGGAGTTGACCTCATCGGTCCCTTCCTGAAAAGAAAAGGAGAAATGTAGTTTGCCATTGTGGCTGTCGATTACTACACTAAGTGGGTAGAAGTCAAGGTCTAGCTACTATAACAGAGTAGAAAATGACAAACTTCATCTGTAAATTAGGCATCTATAGATTTGGAATGCCTTATGCCATAGTCACAGATAACGGCAAACAATTGGATAACTCCAAGTTCAGAAACTTTTTGAAGAAATCAGAATAAAATACCTTTACTCCACTCCCTATTATGTGCAAGCAAATGGACAGATCGAAGCCATCAACAAAGTGATTAAGCAAACCTCGAAGATGCGACTTATGGCCCTAAAAGGTAATTGGGTTGAGGAGTTGCTTGAAGTGCTCTCGTCCTATCGAATGACCAACAGAACCACAATAGGCGAGACTCTTTTTTCCCTTACCTATGGGACTGAAGCCATAATTCTAGTAGATTCCTACTCCAAGGGTATGATATTTTAATGAGGCGAAAAATCATAAGCTTCTCAGAAATAAGCTCGACCTTCTGGATGAAAAGACGGAAATGGCTGAGGTAAAAAATTCCATATATAAGCATAAATATTTGAGGTTCTACAACACAAAGTTCAGGATGCTTAAATTTGAGATAGGTCACCCCGTCTTTCGAAAGGTATTCCTCTCGTCAAGAGATTTAGGCTCAGGGAACTTGGGACTTACGTGGGAAGGGCTATGCCAGATCAGAAGAATTCTCTCTAATGGAGCTTACGAGTCTCGAGAACATGGAAGAGACTGGGCTCATTTATCCCTGGAATGCAAAGCACCTAAAGAAGTGTTATCAGTGAAAAAGAAGACTTTTTTAACTATATATAAAAGTGAAAGGTAAAGTGCAAGATGGCATTCTAGAAAAGAGCCCAAGTGAGCTCAATTTCCCATGCCTTTATAACATGATCTCACATTTGTAAAAATATAACTCCTACCTTTAATGATTTCACTCATTAAAGGTAGGAGTTACGAAAAAGGGAGAGCTGGTAAGGAGCAATAATGGCCTAGTTTTCATTTCTGGAAGCAATCTTCTCCTCATCCTCATCATTAGAGCTTTCAAGGCCATAGTCATGCTTAATCTGGGCAACCTACTCCTTTAGAAAAGCTAGATCATACTTAGGATGATTCTTCTCGACCTTTGCCATTACTTCTTTAGCTGTCTTAAGGTAGAGCCCGTCAATATTGCGTTTATACTCCTCTGAGCTTTTATATTTTATAAAAGCTTTCTAGTAATATATCAGCTCTTTCACAGAGCCTGTTATCAAATTCTTTCTAAGGCTTTCGACTAGCCTCTAGCCATGTTTTCCATAGTATAAGTGAGATAAACAGGTAGGCCTCGAAAATCAGCCTTAGTTGGTTTCCTCATTAAGTTGAAGCCCAATAGAGCCTTGGGCTTCTTCGCCTTTGACCTTTCTAGCTTACCTCAGCAGCTAGAGTGGATGGGTACATAAAGCTCTTCTACGATCAAATACAAAGACCATTTTCTAGAGATAGGCCTTCTTCCTCAACAATGGCCAGCCTTGGAGAAAGAATGGCGGCCTGGAGAGTAGAATGGCTGTGAGCTACGCAAAGTCTTTTCTGGACAGGCAGTGGCCTCTTCTTTGTGGCCTTCTCCATTCTCAGCTTTGTCTTTTCCTCCTTTCTCAGCTCCTTATGTATCTAGGCTGATGTCTCTGTCTTTCTTTTTTCAGCCTCTCTAACAGCTCATTTTTTTTCCTTTGGACATATACTTCTTCTCTGAAAAAAGGGAATCAAAGTGTCAGCTCCGTGTGTAAGCCATGAAGAACGAGAGAATGAAGGAATGAACTTACAATTGTTAGGGTCATTGGAGATATGCTTAGATCTGGGAACAGAAATACCTATCCTAATTAGGAAATCATCGTCCGTCAGATCAACCACTTGACAGTTGTGCTATTCAATAAAAACGACCTTATCAATCTGAGTTCTGAAGGTTGCTGATAGGAGCTGGCCACATTCTTGACCTAACATAAAAGGGAGAAGATTAAGTATTAGAGCAGCAGCGGGGCTAAAAGTGAATTGGGTAACACTTACTCGGCTTACTGTATAAAGTTGAAACCCAAATGTCCTCATTCCCATGAATATGTGAGGTCATCCATTCACCACTAACTCAGAAATAGCTTTCTTTCCACCAGAGACTGACTTAGGAGCCCCTTTAACCAAATTCTCCCAAAGCTCTTGACCTCTAGCTTTGGGGCGAGCTGTTATATAGAACTACCATTTCCTTCCTATCGAGGCCTTTAGTTGATAATAGGAATTGATGTCCTCTGGGGAGGGGAACCAAATCCCTTGTCCTACTAAAAGGCCAGGGCCCCAATCAAAGTCCTCCACCCATTTGGAGTGATCCGAAAAGGGGCAATTCCCCCTTATCTAAGCACTCTAGCCACAGGTCATGGGAGGGACACATTAAACCCTAATTCAAACATCTTTGAATTCACTGCTACACAATCCTTAGGTGGGCAATAAGCACGCACCCTTCATAAGGACCCATATGGCTACCTGATTTGGCATGCGATACTTCTGTCTGGTCACTTAGAGATCAGCCTACCAAATCTAAAAGATGAAGTGCTTACGGGTCCAAGGCTTATCCATCCCACCTACAATGAATAAAAGATACCCATTTGGACCTATCGGCATTGACCTCATGGTGTAGCCAACCCTAGCCACAAAATCTCTCCCTAGAGGCACAGTAACCAGTGACATTTGCTCTCTAGAGCCCGCTTGATTACTTTTAGTAACATCCTCTCCTTCTAGCCCTCTTCCTTACTAGTCGATTCGATTCGGACATTCTCACCTTTTGAAATTGTTCTTTCATCCTCACTTGTCCATTGGATATCGACATGGGCCTCCTATCCTCCCTACTCACAGTTCGAGATCTCTCATTGTTCTCTATCTTCTACCACAACCACGGCCTCAACAAAGCAAACCTTACTCAACTTCCAAATACCTCACAAGTCCTAGGGCTACCTTACAGGTCCTAGCTAAGAACAAAGTTCCTGATGAATGAAGAAGAATTTTACCTGCCCTAAAAGAGAAATCCCCAAGGTTGAACGAAAACCTTTGTGAAATTGAAAGCAAAGATTGTGAGGTAAATCAATTGCTGGGAGCGAAAGAAAAGTGAGATATGGTTAAAAAATGAGATATAAATTGGAAACAAGGAAAAGAGAGAGATGGGTGTCCTCAGAAACTGAAGAGGCGTCAATCATCTAAATGATTGATGCTTTCCTTCCCGATACAACCTATACCAATGAGTGCATGCCACGTGTCAAAGTGGACAATTTTTGAAATCCAAAAAATCAGCCTATGGGGTGACATGTTAGGAAAGCTATAACCAGAGCATTTAGGAAAGCTATGACCAAACAATTCAAGGTCGCTTCTCACGTTTTGTACAAGCAACAACCTTGAGAGGTTGTGGTTATAAGGTTGGCAAGTCAGCACATTTCATTGGAGGCCTCAGGAGGCCACCATACTGACGACCTGATGACTTGGTACCATGGTCCAATAGTGGAGCCTTAAAAGACCATCTCTTGATGCGCTTTCCTAATTGACTCCCAATAGCCAATTGGAAGGCAATTTGCACATCCACTTGTGTGCCTTAAGGCTAAGAGTACAACTACATTAAATGAAAAGTTATTCTTTATCCTTTGAGTGAGGTTGACACTTAACTCCGGCTAGTTGTACTTGCTAAGCCTTCTATTGGTTGAGCATTAAAGGCTTATAATCATTATTTTCTCAAAGCTAATACTATAAATAGGAAGGGAGATACTTCAAGCATTAATTCCTCCCACTCTTGCAAGAATATATGTTCTTCTTATTTCCCTTATTATCTTCTCCATAAAATTCAGGCACTTCTGTAGTTATTGCATAAATAAATTTAAATATAAATCTCATAATTTGTTTAGTTGAGTCAAAGCTGAAATTCAACGTTAACAAGCGCTCAATTCAATTGGCTGATAAGATTGAGTTCCTTTTCGAATTCAGATGATCTCAATTAGGATTTTTTTAATAAGATTTTCATATTTTGATTTGATTAATATGGGTACGACTGTTCTCTCTTAGGGTTTTTTATTGAATATATAAAGAGGCTGAATGTAGTCATTTTTATCATCAATCTATTGGCATTCCATTCCAGCCAATACATGATTTTATTTATCTGTTTCTTTTGAATATTACAATGGCCTCTCTTTGGAACCTTATCATAGAAGTTAATGACTGGAGAGCAAAGTGGACATTCCTGGTGAGAATGCTACACAAATGGGACTTCTTCGTCTCAATTGAATATGGATTATTCTTTCTTGACTCAATATAGTATTTTCCTCTCAATCAAATCTAGTGCTAGTGGACCTTATTTGAGCTATTTCCTCAATAGGAAACCATTAACCATGGCCATAGTTTCATTAACCTTTTCCACACACAATCCAATTAGAAACCATGACTCTTACCTTTTTTTTTTTTGTGAACACATGCAATTTTTTTTTTTTTTTGTGTGATTTGCTCTGTTTCCACTATAAATTTTCATGGCTGATTGTTTATGCTTTGCTCAGCCAAGAAACATCACCCCCAATGTTTCAAATTGAGGATGAGATTTGACTTTGGTTTACAGCAGCATAGAACTATTCAATTTTAGTTCTCTAGTTTAAAAATGTAGTACTTTTTTCTATCATTTACACTGGAGTTTTATGATCGTATATAATGTTATGAATCTGATGTTAAACTGTATTTGAGTGATTTCCTCAATGAAACTATTAACTATGGTCATTGTTTGAGCAACCTTCTCCGCACACAATAAACCATGACTCTTGCTAGTGATTTGGTCCATTTCTTCATGTAGTCCTTTGCATTTCTACTAGAATTTGACATCATATTTGCTCAAATATGTAATGCTAATGCGAGATGGTGTTATTGTAAATTACAATCACCTTAAATGTCATAATTAAATTACAATGATGGATCGGGGCAACGATTCAGCTATGGACAATGATGTTACTACACTAGATGTAACTGCATTGAAAAGGCCAATGGGGGATGACACGGTAAACAAAGGCTCTGAGTTATGCACTTAGATGTGAGCAATGAGACTCGCACAATTAACGTTTACAAAATGGATTGACAAGTAGAATGTCTACCAATTGGTAGAGAAGATGTGTTGATACATTCCTTTTCTCCCATAGTCCATGATTTTTTCCATTTCAATATCCGATAGACTATTTGGTGATGTGCTTATTTAGTTTTGCTATGTTGGCCATTTGATGCTTTTTGGATGTAAACTTTTTGGTTTATTCTGATGTTAAGGTATTCCATTTTTGGATGATTTAACATGGACGTCTTCATTATGACAATACAAGTTTAACAGACCTAGGTAATTGTGTTTGCATAATAACTGCTGCATATGGAGTTTGTTTGGACGGATTGATTTTCACCTTGATTTATTGCTCGTTTTTTCCGTAGAATTGACGTAGATATCCATCACCATGCATGCACTTCAAGAATGTGTCCCCCCTACTTACTTTTCGAGTTCTATAATTGTGTAGAAAAGTGGATTTAGGGGGTAATATTATAGATGAGTAAAAATGGAAAGCAATTATCCATATTGAAAGACACCCCGTACCATGAAAGTAAAATGAGAGTGATTGGCTTCAACCCTGCATTGCACGTAGTGGAATTACATGAGTTCAGACTGAAGTTTGCAAATTTAAGATTTTACTGGGTTTACAATGGATGGAGTGCATGGACATAATTGACAATCATGGGCTTAAGAGTGCTATAAAATTCAAAACGGAAGGCATTTTATTTTAGTCAGAAAGCAAATAGCTCATCATAAAGGTCTATTATTGCAAGCAACGCCAACGTTGAAATGTGAACTCAAATATTGTTGGATAAAGTTGAAAGCATAGTACAATCACAAATGTGAAATGCAAGTTTTATAAAGGCGTATCAGATTCTTAATTTGTAGATGTTGATTCTATATTTAGATGTGATTTTTGTGATTTTAATGTTGTGAATTTATTGCAAGTGATTCTATGTGTAATCCTCAAGAAAAAAATTGGTTGAAGGTGGACAGATGGGTCACAATCAATGACAAGAGCTCTTCCGAGATCAAATTGCATTTTTCTTACTTTTTGTACGGATCTACTAGAAATTAGGGTTTCAGCGACGGAAATTTCCGTCGCTAAAAAGCAAAAATCCGTTAGTAAAAACCTTCAGCGATGGAGGTTAGAATATCGGTCGCTGATTTGCTGGTCGCTAAAAGTCAGTGACGGATTCTTAGCAATCCGTTGGAAGTTCTCATGGCCTTCAACTTCCGTGGGTATTTTCATTGGGAGCATTTCCGTTGGAACTTCCGACGGAAGAACCATGTCCGTTGGAAATTCTGACGGAAAAAAATTTTCCGCCGCAAAATTCAGACGGAATTTTTTAAAATTATTTTAATTGAACCACAGCCCAATAACCCTATGTTTGGACCCGACCTGAATATACACCTAAACCGCACCCCAACCCGAGCCCAAACCACCCACCCGCCTGAGCCCAACCCTCCACCCGTGAAATTAATCCCCACCTTCCTACGGCTGTGGAGTTTTGAACTCTTGCCCTTCACCTTGGATGGAAAGGCTCCAACCACTGCACTAGCTTACATCTTTGTGTGCGTGTTGCCTCAAAAAATATATAAAGTATAATCTTCCGAATTTAAGGATAATGACTTTTTCTTTTAAAACATTATTTAATTTAACTTTTATTATATATGTTATACTCAACATTTTATTTGTTTGTGTTAATTAAAGTAATGTTTTTAATACTAGTTTTTTAGATCATAATGTTCGTTGTTTTAACTAAAACCAAAAAATTAAAAAAGGTTGTCTACTTAAATTTTTTTTTGATTACTAGAAATTTGATTTATGTGATTTTTTCTAAAAACTAATAAATAATAAAAAATTTTATTTATAGCCATTATTTTAAATGCTAACTACTAAATAACTGAATAAGATAATTATACGGTCATGCACGAACAGAGTATGTTGCACACGTATCCAACAATAATTGGAGAGGATAACTACTACTCATATATATACCTTCTAAATCCCATAAATATAACTATCATTATGCATATTGAGATTCTATATGTAATGTTTACGTTTATTCTACATTGATGATCTTCATTGTGAGATTTTTGTTCGTGTCCGTTGTTGGTTTTCTTCTTTCTTTAAAAAAAAAAAAAACTTTACTGTACTTGTAATTTTTTCCTAACTTTAGTTGCACTTTCAATTGTTGAATCAAAATATAAATCACTTTCTGCCTCATATCAAAGAGTTATTAACTATTACTAACGCTTTTAATTATTCATAATATTTTTAAATTTAAAATAAATTTGATTTTCTATTATGTCAGCTAATATATCGTATATATTTTTGGCAATAACATTGCGCATATTAAAATTGAACATTTATTTGATAAAATGGGGCATGGAAAAGGGTAAGGATAATAAAAAAATTTTAAATTTATTGAAAAAAGTTTAAATTAACAATATTTATTATATTATAAATAAGGAAAAATTTCAAGAATTACAAAGAAGAACTAAAATATTTTTGGGAAATATATTTCCAACGGAAATCTTTTCGTCAGAATGACAAATCCATCGGAAATTTCAGACGGAAGGACTTGTGCCATTGGAAATTTCTGACGGATGGACTTTTGCTGTTGGAAATTCCGATGGCAGCCACTTCTCCGTTGGAAATCTCCATCGGTATCACTAACGGCAACTAGTACCGTTAGAATCTTCCGTTGGTACTGCCAATGGGGAAAAAAGTAGTTACACATTTTGACGGATCTTTATTCCATCTGAATAACTGACGGATGGTCCTAGTCCCGTGGGAAATTGTAACGAAATTTTCATTGTCCGTCGGAACTTCCAACATCATGTCCAAGCCGTCGTAAAATTCCAACGGCCATACTGATTGGTTAGAATTTACAACGAACCGTCGGTATTGTGGTTAGAAATTGTAACCGATAAAAGTCCGTCGGAAAATTTTGGTCGCTGAAAGTCTGATAAATTTTAAAATTTTACCGACATTAAATTGGTCCAGCTATCGGAGCCCGATCTGTTTATTTAGAAAATTACAACATTATCCCATGGCATAAACAAATGCGACTAGATGAGTTTCAACTGGCAGAAACTTCTGACCATTACACATATGTCAATTTAGCAAGGTATAATCATAGCAATACTGGATAAATATAATATTATCAAATTCCAAAATTAAAAGTGAGAAAGCGTTTTTACATTCTTGAGTATTGAGTACGGTCAATTAGCATCAGAATTACACATGGAGATGTATTTTCATCTTGGAACTAAAAAATTCAAACCATGACAATAACAAAAATACCTTATTTGGCCCATATTTCAAATGATTCCTTATCACGTATTCTAAGGTCGTTAACATTTTATAATATATTTTATGTTGCCTAATTGTTTATAGATCTTTTTATGTAACACAGGTGAGAATCTAGTTAAAATTACAATAATGTGCAAAGAGGGAAAGCATCATACTACGCTAAAGATACTATATACATTAGCGTAAAAGGGAAATTTATGAAATGTGCCCTATATTTATATTATATTTACAATTTACCCTGTGTTTTTGAAATTACAATTTACATCCTTCATTTTATACAGTGTTAAAAAAACACAATTTTCATTGAATAAAATTTCAAAAAATTAAAAAAATTATTATTTAGATGAAATCATCCTTATTACTAGCAAATCACACCTCATTTATTATATACTATGTAACACTTTACATACTATTTATAAAATATAGAAAAAATTGTTTCTTTGAATTTCAGTTTGTAAAGTGGATAGAAATATGAATCCGCCCTTAACCTTAGGTAAATAAATTTTATTCAATGAACAAGAAAAATCAAACTAAATGATACTCAATATTTGATATTGTTTTGCAATTTAATATTATATGTTAAAAAAATGCAAATATTTGTAGTACTGATGATTATGATGACGACTCTTTATTTTCAAGTTACTTATAATATTTCAAGTATCATATATATTAAATTTAGAAAAATATCACAAAATAAAAGTGCGAAAGAAAAAATTTACAGAATAATTGTTAATTTAATATTTTAAAGCATAATGAAATGGTATATAAAGTATTATATTATATAATATAATATGTAAGATATGATTTGTTAGTCACAAGAGGGTAATCTCATCAAAATAAGTAATTTCTCAAATTATTTTCAATTTTTTGCAACAAAATGTGTGTTTTATTAATATATTAAATTAAATGAAAGCTGTAAATCATAGTTTCTTAAAACATGGTATGAAAATTATAGATACAGTATAAATATATGATATATTTTGTAAATTTCCCTAATACAAAATACAGAAAATAGGGAAGATATATGATATATCACAGTGAAAATCATTCCATAATAATGCACTCCAAAAATAATTGTGTGACGGTGCTTAATTGAGTTAACTTTACATTTTCTCTCTTTTGTATTCATTTTGCTATTTTTTGTTTCGGGGCATATAGTTGCATTATTTGGGCGAAAAGCGATTTTTTTCCAAGACGGCTCTTGTATTTTTAACATGTAGACATCATTTTCAATATCTTTTCGAATAGTTTCGACCCCATTTCGACAAATTGATCTTTGACTTTTATTTTATCCAGTTGGCTGTCTGGACTAATCTTTAGAAAATTTGATATTATTATTATCTCTTTTTATTTTATGCGCTTCCTCATGAGTAGCAGTAGCTTGGACTTACCATGCTGTTTAAGATTTGCCCACAATAATAAAGAGACATAGAAAGAAGGCTGGAAGAACTATGATTATGATTATTATATATTTGAAAGTATATCAAGGCTAAGACAAAGCCGAATTATTACAGTAACAGAAATCATCAGCTTCCACAAACTTCCAATTCCTAATATGCAGAACTAAAGTAATTCTTGACAACATTATTACGCAGAATTTCCAGCACTGTTTGGTTCTTTGTCCCCACAGAACGAGGTGTTTTGAATTGGCTAACAGCTGCTCCTAATCCCACAAAGTGATCCAAAATCTTATGGAAAGTTCCCTTCTTCACAATTCTGAGTTCAAGTGGTCCAATTGTTTTTACTTTTCTTGAACTCATGTATCCTGCATCGGCAAATGATCTGTCCAAACAGTTGCAGCATTCTTTTACGAGTTCATCGCGTGCTTCACCGCTTATTTCCCAGTAGATAACATAATGGCCAGGTTCTGTAGATGAATCGATGCCGCTCGTGAAATCGACCACTTCAAGTTTGTCCTCTGCGAGTAGACTGCCTGCTGCGTCTACTGCCAGTTGCAAATCTTTCTCAGTGTTCTTGTCGATGTTGACGGTGAGAAGAAGATTTCTCCTGCAAATGAATTGGAGCTCCGGAGTCGAGTTGTGGAACCCTTTGATCTTGACCACATCTCCTAGCCTATACCGGTACAACCCTGCAGGGGTAAGATTTCACTTAGTGAGATTATGTTCGATATTTGATGATATCCATGTCAGTATTTTATACACCACTGATTTTAGGACAAGAACCGAACTTAGTACCCATTCAACATGGTTTTTAAAAAGGCAGAAGCAGCTTTCAAATCTGTTTGGATAACATTGCAAAAAGGTCGAGTGCACGAAAACAAAACGGGAAAAAGACAAAAGGAAATTCTGATTTTCCAATGTAAAAGCCCCCAAGTACAACCATATTACCTCAACATGAATTATTCTGGAGTTCACCTAATCTTCCATGTGCAATTACAATATTTTTATCTTAGTTGTCAGTTGCAATGTTAATTAATCCTTCTTGAGAATATAAAATATACACATAGTTGAGTACAACAAGAAATTTGAACCAATCAATTATGCATAAAAGACAGATGAATGTCCCATCAAAAATAAAAAAGACAGATGAATGTAAACTAATTTTTTCAACCTATAGGGAAGAGACAACCTGCAAACGGCCTTAACTAGTCGTGCCGACACGTGCTATGTGAAAATCTTGGATGAATACACAGACACAGAACCATCTTCTATCATGAAATCATTCCACAAGTGATGAAACATGGTTTATCTCATAAAAAATAGAACAATCTTATCTGAAATGGTAAACATATGGGAAGGCTGTACATCTAAACGTGCAGAGTCTGCTTGAAGTTATCCTGTTTCCGCTTGTTGTGCCTCAATTAACGGTCAGTAAAAGTACCTCTCAGTTCGTGTCGAGACTTGTATCATACAAGAATTGGGTGTTGTGCACATCTTAAAATGACAGAAAGTGATCATTTGAATGAGTTCATTAAAAAAGTCTGCACCATGAGTTCTCTGCACACACATAAATGTTGAATACACAAACATGGAAGGGGAAAGAAGGAAGAC